>JANHZU010002397.1:9169-20406 GCA_032468055.1 Acrochordus granulatus | reverse complement strand
TTAAGCCTCCTATGCTTTGGTTGAAACCCAAATGGAGATCTCATTTGGGAATTTCTTCTATTACTCCTCGGAGCAGAGAAGGAAAAAGCTGCTGCAGAATTATTATGAGATGGATGAAGGAAAAAACAACATACATCATCAGCTGCTAACAATAAATTCAGAAACAAATTCTAAAAACTTAAAAAAACTTGGAATATGTGAGTCAAAAAAGAAAAGCCTTTTTCTGGGGGAGGAATTTTTTAAGGACATTAGAAGACCGATTTCAGTATGACATGATGTTTAGAATTGTGCAGCACTTCATATTGTATTCCAAACAAAGTACTTTGAGATATACTAATGGGGGAGAAGAGCTGCACGCAGGCACTGCACTGCTGACCATCAACTGGCAGTCACTAGGAATCAGGTGGCATATAAATTTAAAAAATTATGGGTGGTCCTTACTTAATGACCACTCATTCAGTGACCATTTGAACCTACAATGGTGCTGAACAAGTGGTACTTAAGACTGATCCTTGAAGTTCTGGTCTTCTCAGCATCCCCACAGTTACATGATTATTGTGATCCAGGCACTTGGCAACTGGCTCACAATTATGACATTGCAGAGCCCCCCAATCTTCACTGCTGGCTTCTGACAAGCAAATGCAATGGGGAAACTGGCAAGAAGTCACAAATGGTGACCGCCACATTTAACGGTGCAGGATTTGCTTAATGACAGCAGCCAGAAGTGTTGAAACTGCAATCTTTAAGCAGCACAGCCATGTGACATCATTTTTTACAACAGCATCACTTAGTGATGGGAATACCAGTCCCAATCACCACTGTTAACTGAGGATTACCTATATAATTATCATTAGTTGCAAAGTCAGTCAAATATTTAGACTAGATTTCGCATTTTTATCCACCTATTGAGTCATTCCCAAGGACCTAGGATAGGCAGATGTTGTTGTTTGATTATGATTATTGTAACTATCCATCTTCTTGTAAATGAATGCAAAGATCATATATCCTAATCATTAGCATCACATTGTTTTCCTGTTGCATAATATTATTGCAATTACACATGAAGTTGTTGCCCACTCTGCTATTGTTCCTATTTTTTGAGGTAATATTCATCTCATTTATCACAAGATTAGAGTGAACAGACCTATAAAATGTTGGGAATGGTCATGCCATACTTATACAGGCTCAGCAGTAGGAGAATCCCTGTAACAAAAAGGAACAAAAAAACTGCACAAAAATGCAAATATTACAACTAGTTGTGTGAAAGAAAAGTGAGAGATTCAAATTCAAGGTCCATCATATTAAAAATCTGTATAAATATGAGCTCAGTTAGCAGGAAAAACAGGCAAAGGGAAATTAAAAGCTAACAGTATACCGAATATATGTCATAAACTGCTCTTTTTTAAACTATCTACTCAACTGGAACATTTTTGTTTTGTCTTCTATGAGCATCAGTATTTTATGTTTAATGAGCTGGCATCCTCTTCACTTCCATGCTGAATCCTGCTCTGAGAAGGCCTCCTTTGGTTGGACTTTTATCCAATCCAGCTCTATCTAGTCTGAAGTAATTCCCATTTAGTGCCATAGGTCTTCCTTCATGCAAATGTCTTTAAGATCATGGCCTTTGTATGAAAGTCAGGTTAGATTAAAAGGATTGGGAGTCGTGAAGTAGCTGCTTAAACTTCATTTCCTGGGAATGAAGCAACACTCAGAAGTTTCATCTTCCCATGGAGACAACGCTGATGTGATATGTTCATGATTCGACACCATGGATCTCCAGGTGGGTCAAGATTATAGAGAAACACCAACCTGGAGGACTCCATGCTGTTGAGCTGTTCACAAGCAGCAGGAACAAATTGAGCCTTCTACACCTGCTAAACAACTTGGTAGTTTGTCTACCTTCTACTGAAGACTGTGGGATTTTATGGTGTCTGTCCATATTGTGGAGAGTCAGCCAGTTGGGAAAGAATAAAACAAGTCTTCAAACTTTCTTCATCAAAACCAACCAAGCTCTTTTATCTGGAAGACAGACAGATCTAAAGAAGGACAAAGACATTCACCACCATATGCGAGGTTCCTTTTAAACACAATACTTGTGGAATAGCTTTCATTGAAGGGGAGTTGAGTGCATATGGACCACATCAGATTGAAGCAGTGAAATACTCCCTTAAAAACAATATAGAATATAACCATTGGCCGAAAGAAATACACATGTAAGAACTGACATTAGAGCTGAACATAGATATTGTTACTGTACATCACTAGCATGGGAAAGGCCAATTTTTTCAGATTTTTTTTCTATTTGAGAGGGTTTAAAGATGGAGATTAATAAAAAAAAACTATGCCTCTTCTCCTTCCCAATGAAGAAAAACTGCTATGTGGGATTTTATGATCTTTATGATCTTTAAGGGATTCTGTGGGCACTGAGCTCTTTGATTTCTTTGTAAACTTAAGAAATCTGATTTGCCTCATAATTTCCTAATAAGGTAAATTAGCTTGATTTCAGGATTAATGATAATGCTCTGGCTTAAAATACCCATTTTTCTTTTTAAATCTCCTCCGAAGGGGGAAAAGTCAGTATTTCAGAACTGACCAATTTGTGGGAACTCTCTGGGTTACAAATGGGTTACAAATTTCCTATTTCTGTCTTAGGTTATTCTAAATCCAACTCAAAAGATGATGATGATGCTTTGATATCATTGCTAGCATTATTGAGTTTTGAGAAAGGACAGAACTGAAATGTTGGGAATTTAAAAAAGACCTAATTCAGATTTGTAAGTAATGTGTATTTTAAGCCTACTAAATACTGTTTTACTATCATGGACTTTCAGTCTAGTAGTTTATACAGTATGCAAGGCTATATAATACTGGATTTGCTACTCTGATACTAAGACTGTGATGTAAAAATGCAAATGCAAGATTCAGATTTTTAACATGATTTTTTCATGATTTTTTCCCAGCAAAATATGCATATTAGCCATGTGGGTATTGCAGAGCTAACTTCTAAAGGAATGGTTTAGAGAATGATTAAGTCTAAAACTGCAATTAAACTTTGCTGAAACAAGCAAATTTTGAGCTGGAATGAAGTTCTTTCTCAATGTAAAGTTGGTCACAAAAATTCACTGTTATGATTTCAAAACATATCAGGCACTTTTATGTGGTTGGTATTACATGTTATTGACTGACATTCAAATATATCACTATAGCTTTTTTATATCTTCTGTGAAAATAGTTATGGTGCAACACATCACAGAGAATTTGGGAACATATTCTAATACACCTACTACAGCATTTGATTTTGCCATCAGTCACTCAAAATATGTACATATCTTGTGGTTATTCATAAACGTATCCACAGTATCATTGGATATAATATATGACAACATTTGGTACACATTAAAATTTAATATTGGACCACTTATAGCATGCAGTAGAAATAGTACTTCATAGTATTTGGTACAGAATATATAGACATTATTAATTTTTTATAAATAGTTTATGAGACTCCTTATCTAAAACTTGCCAGATCCAAAGCAAAAGATGGCTAAGAGGACTGAAGCTCTAGACTTTCACATTTTAAATAATACATTTGTTATCTGTACTGTACATTTGACTTTTACTTTAGCTTTAGTTTACTTAGCTAAAGTGTATGGGAATGTATACACATACACACATTGTTGTCTTCAAATAAAAGAGTTACTTAAGTTTTCTAAATTAAAAATATCCCTCAAAGTTATATTTTCAATCACATTTAAAGATATTTGACATTCATAGAGCCATTTTCTAGAGCTGCCAAATGATGAGTTTGTGAGAGATCTCAATGAAGCTCCTATGTCAAAGTATATGTGAAGATTAAAATGCAGATGTTGTCTAATATTTTGTTGTGTGCTCTGTTCATAAATGGATGCTTGGAACTTTTGCTGAATTCTGAGTTGTCCATCTAATTTTAATAAAACTGACTATGCAACTCTAACAAACCCATTTTGTGCATCACTAAATAATCATAGAATTTCAGATGGAATCTGAAATGAAACATTTTTTATATATTTATTTGGATCTTCCCTTTATTATTTTCACAAATAATTCAAGCCAATGAATATATTTAACACACCTTCCTCCTCCTATTTTCCCCATAACAGCAATCCTGGGAGGGGAGTTGGCTGAGAGAGAGTGACTGGCCCAAGGTCACCCAGCAGGCTTTCATGGCTAAGGTGGGACTAGACTCACAACACACAATTTCTAACCTGTTGCCTAACCACTAGACCAAAATGAAACATTGAATTGTGAAGTCCTTCTGTTCAGGACTCTGACCATACTGTTCCTTCTCATCATGTTTTCTGACCACCACCACCCCGCCAATATTAAGCATTTCTATTGCCTTTGAGATACATGGGAGGGAATATACTGAGATTAGAATTTAGCCTGGAAGTCTGTCAGCTTGAACCAATCTAGTTTGAATCATTGAATCAATTTGGTTCATTAATCTAATTCAGCTATTCCATATGATTGGAAGATTATATCTGTTGGATGCTTTGATTTAATTTTCGTAATCTATTCATGCGATTCTCCAATTTCATATGATCTGACTTTGGAGAGGCTAAACTTGCATTCAAGCTGACATTCTGAACTGGAAATTCATGGAGCTCTAATTTCACTATACATAAAAGTTGAGGCATTTGGGAAGATGTTGAAAAATTGTAGGCATAATGTAAGTTCTAAATGATACTGAGCTGCATTCTGTCTTCGTCTCAGCCATACATTCTTTGGCTTCCAGGGGGGGGAAATATATATATATATATGAATTTCACCCTGTAAAGTTTGAATTTGTGCTTCCTGCAACACTATCTCAAGGAATGTTGTGCCCTATGTAGACACAAATACAGATGCAAACACCCTATACAGAGACATTTGTAACTGAGAAGATAAAACTGGGATGGGCTTCTTGAATTGCTTATAACATTTGTTTCAAGACCCAACAGAATTATTACACCAGTTAAGTACAGTTGGTTGGTTTAATTAACAGTTACCTAGCAGGTGACAGTAGCGAGTTGCTTTAGTTGATCTCAAAAACCCAAGCAGGGTCAGACCTGGTTGGTACTTTGCTGAGAAATCCCCTGGCTATAGGCTAATGTAGAAAGATTTTAAAAAATCAACTTGAAGGAGACTTTACTTTTTAAGAAGAGACAGTCAGCACTTTCAGTTGAACATAGAAGGTTCTGAAATTCTATTTTTTCATCTTGATAGATACTAAGCAATAAGTGGACAGGATTCAATAGATGGTGGAAAGATTGCTAAGAGTCAAAACCTTCTCCCAATGCTGAGATGAAACATTCTCTACCCATCCTTGAATTGGTAGAAAACTGTACCAGCAATTATCTTCTCATTGCTTACACTACTCCTGTATCTGTTGCCTCTGTTATTGCAGTTAGCTGACTCCACTGCAGGGTAATAGGTGACAATATCTAGCATGTTTTATATACTTTCAGGTGGTATCAGAATAAAAAGTTGGAGGTTTATTGACTTTTGTATTGGGGTTTTATTTCTGTAAACTGCCCAGAGTTGTCATGAGTGAATTGAGCAGTCATATATATTATCGAAATAATAATAATAAACAAATAAATATTGCTTTAACAGCAAGAACAATATAGTTTTTCCAATTCAAGGGCAATGCCATCACCAATGGAAAAATGTTACTTGGGCATGTTTTTGCCTCAATTAAATTCAAGGAGGAAAGGCCCACATATTCATGTGTTAAAGAACGAGTCTTACACCAACTTGCCATTAAAAATAATGGGCTTCTCTCCAGTTTCTTAGACTATTTTCCCCCCAATCTTTCTTTTTTCCTTGGGAGAAATGAAAAATGGGCCTCATGGCTAGTGTGAGTGGGGAAAATCTCTGACTTGGAGAGAATATATGCTTGTATTTCACCATGTTCATTGTATAGGAGTACACTTAGAATTACATCATTGTTGGCTTAATATTTTGTAAGAACATTCTGTGTGCTGTGGCACACTGTTCAGGATGAACAGCTGACTGGCTATTTGTTTCTTTCAGCTCTTGAAATTGTCTGTAATGATTGGAAAAGGCAAATGATGCTAACCACAAAGAGGATTGCTAGTATATGTGTCAGTCCAGAATGCACTGCTGGAGTATTATTGAACTGATGCTTTCATGCTACAGCAGTTGATCCTTTGCACAACAGCAACATACCTGATGTTCAAAGGATCTTCAAAGATCTGTAATAGAAAACCCTTCTGTAAGAGATTGTTTCTCCTGCATTATTCTAATCTGATGGCATAAGATTGGAAGGGATTATTGATTTTTTTAAGATAGGTTGTCCAAACAGAGAATGTTGGAACAAACACAGTTTGGGTGGATTAGTAAATTTCTGACTGAATTCTGGAAGTTGAAATTTGCACATCTTAAAGTTGCTAAGATGGAGAAACACTGGCATAGGGGAATAATGTGTGGGTTGAGTTTATGCAGTCCTAAAATGCATAGAGAATACCAGTTTAAGGCAAATTGCCTTAGTAGGTTAGAAAGGAGGTTCATGAAGGAAGAACAAACTGAATAAACTGACCCATGCTAATATTTCTGGTTATGGAACAAATCTAAATGTGAACAAAACATACGCAAAAAATCAAGTCAGTTAAAATCCTTTAAGCATATGATAAGTCCAATCACCAAGAAACAATATGAAGAACAGTAATATCAGAAGTTTGTACTGAAGAATGAGCATGTTTCTGAGAAGTTAACCATCCTATTTTCAGATAATGAATGTTCCTCCAGTTTGGAAGTTTTCATTAAAAGACTTTCCTTCAGACTTGGGGTATTCTGTTTTCAGCTGAGGTTTTTCAACCTGCCTCTGGAAAACAGAGAATGTTTGTGAGCAGGTGCATACGTGTATGCATGTGTGTGTGTGTTTGAGTGTGTGTGTGTATACACATACATACATGGATGAAGGTAACTCATATACATTATGTACAGTATTAAAATACCTGTTTGTCAGGAAGACATGGGAAAAGGCATAGTTTATTCCATATCAAGCACAGATTTCATGAGTTATACATCTCATATAACTGAATGTCTCTTAAAAGACATGATTTAAGTGGAAAGAAAGTGCATTTTTCTTGCTTGAGGCTTGGTGGCTTGTTATAGGATCACAGTGTAAATTCTGGATTGCCATAAACTGAAGCAATATATCAAGTTGTTTGAAATGTGTGTGTGTGAGTGGGTATATTTGTAAGCTTTTGCTAAAAACTAGGTGGAGGAGAAATGACTGCTGAGGCAAGGTCTGTCTACCTCAGGCACCTTTAAAAGTATTTTAGTAAGCAGAGCAAGTGGTCTCATAGATAGACTAGTACTATGACTCTAGTACTTAGACTCCACATTCCCACATATCAGATAGTATTGCTTCAAAAATAATTTGAGGAAGTAAATTAGTCAGCTTTCTACTGAATAAATCTATTGTCCTATTAATAGGTACACATCGGTTCCTAACTTCTAAGATGCCAAAATAATAAAATATGTTTTGTGATATAACGCAAAATCCATCCCTTTCTACTCAAGGTGGTATTTGGTTCTGCAGGAGTGTGCCACATATTGTGTCACTTGTCCCCTCATGTACAAATAGACATTTTTAAATAAATGGATTCATTGCATCAAGTCATAATGTGATGGTTAGTATATAGGGTAAACCTTACATTATGGTTTATAAACCATGATTTATGGTTTAGTATATTATGTGAGTTCAACCATATATGGGATGGGAATCCAGTTAGTCTTAATCCATTTTTCAAAGAGCACTTGGAATTCTAAGCCATTCTGTTTTTGACACTGATCTCCCTTTTTATGTTAAAAATGTATAAAAATAAATTTAAATTTGTAATTTTGTGTATTATATAGGAAGACATATTGCACATTTAGAGGAGTACATCTGTCAAGCGGAAATTGTGTTTTAGTATGTACAGTATATTAATCCAGGATCTTCAAAAACATTTCGTTTTAAAAAGCCACAAAAAATAATATTGATACTAATTCTTCAGATAGTTGGATGATAATTTCTATCAGTTCCAGACTGCTCTCCCATATAAAAGATTGTTCTGTTGAACAATTTTTCTACAGTTGTAAACATCATCTCATGCTTCATCTTAATTCAGCTTTATTATGATTTAATGTATTTTTAATAGTTCATAATTTGCTCTGGAAGCTTAAACATCTTTTAAAACTGAAATTGAAGAATTTTTTAAAGCTGTAAAAAAGAAGTATAACTTTCAGTTTTTCAGAAATGAAAATCAGGATACACTTCTAACAGACTTGTTACATAATGTGTTGTCACACCAGAGATTTCTACCCAGTCTACTTTATGATAGATTGTCGAAAGTTTAATCACAGCTTTTACTGGTAATGCAATTCTTCTCGCCTCCGTTAACTGGTCATGTTAGATGAAAAGATGGGACTTTTCAGAAAGTTGTACCTCTCTTTCTTTGATTCTAGCATAACTCCTCCTTCTTTGATACTTGGTTAAAAATATAGTAAGAAAACAAACTATTGAGAGTAAGAAATTAGAACAGTAGCAACAGTGAACAGAAAATTGGGTGGTAGAACACAGAAAATAATGTGTCTTTTTTGTGCTGCCTTATGTGTTAATTTCAAAAATCTGCAATGCCTGAAGCCATCCTTTGGCAACCTCTTCCTGCCCTGAGCACTATTGCTCACTTTTACACAATGACCTGGTGCAATAAAGTCAACATTCAACACTACCACCAAAACCATAGTAGATTTTAGATGACTTGAAGAATGATTTTATGAAAATATGCTTCCACAAAGTCTTCTGGGATTTAGAGTAGTGTTTTAAAAATAGATTTTTGGGGTACATTTCTTGGTTGTCAAGGAGGACATTTCTTGGTTGGAATGTCAAGCCCTACCTAAATCCCATTGATCATCCAAATTAATATAATGTGTATATTGGCAGGAGGATTTCAGCCCTATTATATATAGACATGTATCATGTCTTTTACATCATTTTATTAGATTTAGAGAATTTTCTTTTTGTTCTCAGCACATGTGCACTCCTGTTCAGATGTGGATGAAACATAAAGTACCAAGATACACATTTTCTCAGTATTTCTGAGAAATGTCTGTATTTCTGCCTTTTTAATATTTGTGTAAAAATGATTTTTTATATCTTCAGTTTATCTTACATCAGAAGCTGAACATGTTGAAAATTTCCCTCGAGTAATTAAATTCATAGAAGCCAAGTGCTGTTTTGCTTTCGCTTTAAGTGTTGGTATTTTTCTTTGCAAAACTCAACCATCTGGAAGTCAGGTTATCCATTTTATTTTCACTCATTTACATTGTTTCATTGTGTTTTTTTAAAAATGTGGCTTGGTCGTCAAATGGTACGCTTGAATGAGGTGTACCATTGTTCCCTTCTCTCTGGAAATTAACACACACAGGTTTTGAAAACAAGCTAAACAAATAATCATTATTTATGGAATTTTACAGCATATGGATCTCAGTTGGTGTGGCACTTTTTTCGCAGCTGGTGCTTGTTGAGTTGTGATATGAACAGTATGTGCTCTAACTGACTAATCAAATTTCACCTTTCAATATGCTATCATTTAAAGGCCACGGGAGCTCAGCAAACAATTCAGTAAATATAGAGGGAAGAAAACCTGTTTTGTGCAAAGGGATTAAAGGGATCACTTTAGAAAATACCTTGGACTATTTGGTATTACGGATCTTTGCATCACATAGAATATTGCAGTATAAAATCTTCAGGATTCTTTTTCCCCTTGCAATTCCCATACTATTAGTATTCCATAACTACAAACAGGCCTTGTCTTATATGGTTTTAAGTGTTTTCTGTTCTGAAAAGTTATTGGTTCACATGGCCTAAAGATATTCGTTTCTATTAAATGCAAGGAGAAAAAGATAGGAGGAAGTAGCAAACTCTCTTCCTTCCTATTGGCACTATAATTGTTTTCAGTCAGTAGGGCTTTAGGATTAAGTAACTAACTCTATGCTTTATAATACTTCCTTTCTGTATGGATTTTCTGGTTGTAAACTTTACTCTAACTTCATTATTACGATGTTACTATTCTATTTACTGTTGTCTTGCAAGTACACTAAGAGCTGCTGTACCAGAGCCAAATTCCTTGCATGTCTAACCATGCTAGGCTCATAAAGTATCTGTAAGGATTTGTTGGTGTGCCTAAATTGTCAAGGACTCTAATTTCAAAATACTACAACTGGAATTTCAAATGCCTCTGTGTGTCCAGTTGTGCCAGCATTCACCAGAATTCTTAATCTTGATGACTCATAGAACATAAAGGTTGGAAATGACTTCAAGGATTATTTAGTCTAATGCCCTACCAAGTTCAGGATTCCATTATTACAGATACACAATAGGTTGCCATCTAGCTTCTGCTTATATACCTAGACAAAAGAGACCCAGCATTCCCAAGGAAATTTGTTCCATTACTAAATAATTCTAAAGTATTCCTAGTATGTGACTGAAATGTACTTCCTTATAATTTAAGTCCATTGTTCCATGTCACATCTTCTGGAAAAAGTGAATAATTCTTTCCCATTTTCTACATGACAGATATTTCATGTATTCAGATATTCATATATTTGAAGATAGTTACCATGTTTCCCTGCAGTCTTTTCTCCAGGCTCAATACTGCCAACCGTTTCTGAAAAGTTTTTCTGTCCCATTTTATCTAGGTTGCTGTCCTCTGGACTGTTCCAGAGCATCCATGTTCTTCCTAAAATGTGGTACCCAGAACTGGATGCAATACTCTGGACATGACTTTCCTGATGCTATATTTCTGTTGATCCAGACTAGGATTGTCCTTGAATTAGCTGCAGTTCTTATCTTTGGCTTTTTTGGTCATTGACCAAATAATCCTAAGTATTACATATCTTCAATATGCATCATCTTCGTTTTGTTTCTCCCCTTATGCTCCCTGGTGGAATTATTGTAACATTTGAAAGAAAAGAGTGAATAATAGCAAGGAATCTTATGATAGCTTCATCATTTAATTTTGAAGTAAAAGAAACATTATTTCTCCTGGAATTATAATAGTTTATAACTTCTTCTCCTCCTCCTTCTTTTCCTCTTCCACTCTTATTTTATTACTTAAGTTTTGATGGCTGTGAAGACTCTCACTCGTCCAGGGTAATTGCATCACAACAAAAGTTTAAAAAACAGGCATCTGGATTGGATTTTT
>JANHZU010002396.1:182266-194690 GCA_032468055.1 Acrochordus granulatus | reverse complement strand
ACCACTTAAACATCATCAGCATTGACAAAATCACCATCGGTCAATTGCAAAAAGCAGCTATACTTGGAACAGCTTACATCCTATTGATGATCAAACAATATCTGCCTATCTCAGTCTTTAGGAAAGGACTTGATAAGTGGATAACAATGTCAGAACCAGTCTAAACATCTGGCTCTCTGTACAACCAACTGTTGTACAAATGTTCAAACATTTATTTGAAGACATGAAGATAGATTAAGAAGCTGTTGAGAATGCAGGTAGGAAAAAAAGTCAGGTTTTTTTAATGAAGCCAATAACATTATAATGAATGCTATCATCAAAAGCAAAGAGATTAAAGAATTCATAGGAAAATTATTGTATTCAATAATACAACAAAAACACTATTTCATTACCATAATTATCTCCAAAATATTACTTGAAGCTCTGTATTTTATTAAATCAAGGCAAATATTGGAAACCATTTTGAAGAAAATATAGATGTATTTATCCAAACTTGATAATTAATAACACTTGAGAAACTGGAGCATTTGATTACCAACAGTACTCTAATATTTTTATTTGCCTAAGCCAACTTATTTCACAAAATTTGAGATGTGAGCGCTTATGCAAGTTTACAGCTATGAAAATACTGACTATCTTTATGGCCTACAAATAAAAAAGACAGTTTTTTTTAAAAAAAATCATTAGAGCAAAGTGCTGAAATTTACAGAATTTATATCTTAATGACTGAAATTACCAGGAAAGTCTTTATATTTGTTTATATCTCTTCAACAGTCTCCAATTCAGACAAAGTAAGAATGTTATTATTCTAGACAATGTTTTTCAAACTTGGTGACTTTAGGTTATGGTGGGCTTCATCTTCTAGAAATCCATTTGGGTTGGAGAATTCTGGAAGTTGGTCCATAGACTTCAAAATTGCCATGTTTGAAAAACACTGATCTAGACACCAGAGTTTTATTTTCTGCATTTTGCATATATTAAATCTTTCAGATATTTTGGACAACACAATTCTTAATAGAAAAAAACCTGCAACATTTAAGGCAAAGTGCATAATTTTTATCCTGAATAAAAATTAGATATAGATGATAGTTGAATTGTATGCTGGAGTTGATTCCAAAAGTAATTGGTGAGCTTAGAAAAATATTAAAATATGATTTCACTGAATTTATATTTGTTTAAAATGTAATTGCTACTATCATTTTCATGTATTCAGTAAATGTCCCTCTGTCATATTTAACTGAATAATAACATCAGTTGGTTTCCAGGAGTCCTGCAGGAGACAGTTATGGCTAGTTTGTGTAAGAACATTAACAATGTGATCCTATCCACATCAGACTGGATGCAAATTCACTCAATTCAGAAATAAGCATAAGGTGGAAATATCTTGTCTTGTAGAATCTAGAACGCTTCAAACATTTTTCCCAAAGGTTCTGATCTCTTTTCCATGCAGCATGAGAAATGTCCAGAGCTGTCAATAAGGAATGTACAAGCAATCGTTTTTGTGAATATTTAATAAAGTAGAACACACAATGGAATTGAGAAAATAAAATACCTGAATGCATTTGTTACAATATATAACTCTAGATTTGTCTGCTCCCTCTTACTTTTTTAAAAAATATTTCCAGGTTCCGTGACAAGGCTTAATTTATCCTTGGACAGAATGTGATCAAAACATCCATCAGTTAAAGTCAACCTTGCCCTTCTTAAAAATAGAAAGCTACATAGATTTCACTTTAACAATGAAAGCATTTCTTTTTCCTTCAGTAATCCATTCGTTTTAGAATTTAATATCTTTTTTAAAAAAATGCAAAGCATTAAGTAGGGTGGTGGAATGTAAATTAATGAATATATTTAGGACTAGATCTTTGAACACTGCTTATAAGCTTGCTGTCAGAATTAATAATGCTGAAACCATATCATATTAGTGTGGCAGAACTGTTGTTTTGCTCTGTGTAAGTACACAAACCTAATCAAACTAAGCCTATGGAAATGTTTTTCACATCTAGCAACTTGAATTTTAAAATTGTCTTCTTTGCCTCACTGAGATTTAACAATAATTAAGATTGCAAACCAGCCATTGAAACTGTGGGACACTATGTTTATTTGAGAACAACTTCCCAACACCAACATTATCAATCTTCTGGACAGAAGTTATGGGTGCTTGGTTATGTGAATTAGCTTCTACTTCTCAGAAGACAAGTTTGTTCTTTGTAAGTAGCAAACCTATAGAAACTGAAAGAAAAACTGAAACTTCAACCCATTCTCAGACTGATGGCTTATTTGCTGCTATAAGGAATGAGCCTTTTGTACAATAAGACCATTACTCCAAGAAGATACAGGATGGATTTTCTTGGGTCAAAGGCATGTCTCTAAAATATTCCATAATGAAAAGCTTATGAAGAGGTTCCAAAGTATTGGAGAAATGGGGATGGAATGAGGAAACACAGGCCCTTTCCCTACTAATTACTCACAGACTTTTCTAGAGGCATCCAGCTGCTGCTATGACAGTTATTAGAACAGGCTTTGTATCATCTCAGCCATAAGCATGAGTGGAAAGTTTTGCTACAGAAACATATAATCAGTTCTAGATAGGCACTATTTGGAAGGATGGGTAAAAGATCCAGTTTGGTCTAATGGTTAAGGTAAAAGGCTAGAAACCAGGAGGTTGTGAGTTCTAGTCCCATCTTAGCCAAGAAAGCCAGCTGGGTGTCCTTGAGCCAGTCCTTTTCTCTCAGTCCAACTCACCACACAGAGTTGTTGCTGTGGGGAAAAGAGGAGGAAGGTGCATTAAATATGTTCACTGCCTGATGTTATTTGTAAACAAAATTATAAAGGTGGGATACAAATAAATAAATAAAACAATTAACAAGCAGAGTAGTAAAATAATAAATTCCAAGAGTAGGGAATCTTACTGAAGAGGATCACAGAAACATTCTTGTAAATTAAAACATAATTCTACATTGGTTTCATTTTTTTCAAGAATTAATTGAAGAAAAGCCTTGCACAGGGAACCAGCTGGTTGCCAAGAAAGGTATCTGATCCCTGTATTACTAATATTATTAATATTACTGTATTATTAATCTGCTGTCCTTAGAAACAAAGAGAAAGGTTCCTTTAAGCAGGCGATGGCAGCCAGTTTTCCTGACACTACTTCTTCAGAGCATACCTTACAGGTTTTTTTTTTTTTTTAAATTCCTTGGATGCCCTCTGCTTTAAAGTTTTGATTTTACTTTTAAAATCCCCAAAGGCTTGGAGCCCAAATAGTTGTTCAGGAAGTTGTTTTTCCATTATTGTACCCATGTATCAAAATGGTCTTGTCCAAGTGGCATCAGATGAAGATTGCACATCTGCAAGGCAGTAGGAAAGAGGACATATTTTTTTAAAAAATATATGCTGGGGTGGAATATCCTGGACAAAGAGTTGTGTCTGCAAACTATTTTGAAAGGAATATACAACTGGTAGTATATTTAAAAAATATGCAATGCTTAATGTCATTACTAATTACTAATAAAGGTCCCTTAACAAAACACCTGCTCAGATTAGATACTTGCACATGTTATAAGAGATTGCATCCAAGTGTATTTCCTTCTGGTAGAATAAATAGTTCTTAGGCATTCACTTCCTCTCTCTTATTTCTGCCTGGCTTCCCAATGCTCCAGTTGTTCAAAAGATTATAGAGAGCAGATACTATAGGTATGGAGTGGGGAGAGCGAGAGAGCTCCTGCTATACAGGAAGACATCATTGCATGACATTGAACTCAGCCAGCCAGTAAGAGTTTTATGAAGAACATATGGATAAGCAGATACTGGTAAATATGCTATTATTTCTGCCATTTTTTTCATGGCCCTGAAAGAAAAATAACACACTAAATTTAAAAAAATATAAAGTATGATCAGGTTATCAGTCAATATAACAATCAAGGATGATTAAATTCTATGTGCTGATGTTACATCAAGAAATGAAAATGAGGCAGAAAAATGCAGAGAGATGGACTTCAATTTTCAATGACTTCAGCTGTGTTTCAAGAAGAGAACGCTTATTTTCTGTCTGTAGCACATCCTCATTGATGTATGTGGATTTAGAAAGCACGTTTGACAAACTTCAGTGAGAAGGAACTGCACAGTAGCTTTCCAAATATTGAAATTAAAGTTGTGAAACAGAAAAAGGCCATGCCAATATACCTGACAGAGTTTGGTAAGGCATAAATATTAACCTAATATTTACGTATGACTTTAGTGGTTGATGGTATGTTTTGAAAAATAGGTTTGTTTGCCTTTGAAGAACAAAAAAGAATTGAGATGGTCTTTACAGTTAAAATAGGCTGCCAAAGTTTATAATTATATTAATTAAGCTCCACAACAATGACTCAATTAATGATCAGTTGTGATTACAAAAAACATAATCCCCTTCTTATTAATGAAAACTATAATGTCAACTGATAAGTTAGTTAAACTTTTTGTTTGCTTTTGCTTTTTAAAAAATATTTCCATTAAGACAGCTCTCTACTTCTTTCTTCCTCTCATATATTTTTTCCTCATTCTGGAATACAACAGAACAACATTGAAACACCAGCCAAAACTGGTCCTTTCCAACATGAGGAGGAATCACCATCCTCAAACCAGACTGGACCAAGTTGTTCTTCCTTTCTGAACAGACTCATTTTGTATGGTTTAGATTTCAAAGGTTTTAAACTGCGTTTTGGATTTCAAAGGTGGCACCCTAATTCCAAAGCCAATCAAGTGCCCTTCAGAGCTAATTAGGTTTGTATTTCAAAGCTGGCATTGAGAGTTCAAAGCCATTCACATAACATAGCCCCATTTCAAAGCAAAGTTCAATAGGCTATATTCACCAATAAAGCTCCTTTTGTCATTCACCTACACACACTGTTTGTAAAGGCTTTCTTATCCCAAGGACAAAGAGTGCTGGTGGCGTAATATATTTGGTTGGATATGGTCTTGTGAAGGAATTAACTATCTAAGTGTAGACTTGGATAGAGGTTAAATGATCTATACTAGACCACTTCTTTTTCAGAATGCTGAAATATTTGTATGCATTCATATGCAAATGTAAATTAAGGAGCTAATTAAACTGACAAAAAGCTCCTTAATTTATTTTTTTCCAGCCAATAATCCATTCTGCATCCACTGGACAAAACTCATATTTGGGGGTGGGGTGAGAGTCTGAGTAAGATGCGTGATCATATTGAGAACTGAACTGAAAATTCTGCTACATAGTTTGGCTTGGTACTTCTCTTCCAGAGATAGTTACACTTTGCCAATCTTGCAGATATTGTTTGCAATAGAAAACAATTTAGAAAATCTAGTAAACTGCTTAAGTATCAGATGTGCTGATTTGATTAAACCGTCTCTTGATTATAAACCCTAGGTTTTGATATTTTCTTTTTTTCAGATGTATCTGTAACTAATAGATGGCATATTTGACAGCCTCATGGGGCATGGTGGTTAAGCAGTTAAGGCACTAGGCTTGTTGGTGGGAAGGTTGACAGCTCAGCAGTTCAAGACCCAAGTATTGCCACATAACGGGTGAGCTCCTGTTACTTGCCCAGGTCCTGCCAACCTAGCAGTTTGAAAGCATGTAAAAATACAAGTAGGTAAATAAGTACTACCTTTGGAAGGAAAGGTAACAGTGTTCCGTGTGCCTGGCATACAGTCATGCCAACCACATAACCATGGAAACATCTTTGGACAAATCCTGGCTCCCTTGGCTATGAATCGGAGATGAGTACTTCCCCCTAGAGTTAGCCATAACTGGCAGGGGAAACCTTTACCTTCACAATATCATCCTAGATAAGGTTAGTAATTTGCTTGATCTGTAAAATCTTTGGTCTTAATAATAGATTTGGTTGCCTTTTATTAAAACGTAATCAAGAATCATTAAAGCCTATTAGTATCTGTGTTGTAAGTAATGTTATAATTTTTATAGTCTCAGTTATCCTCACTAAATAAAGTGACTAAACTACTACTGTCTCTTAGTAACAGAAGAAGGATCATAAATGAGATAGGATGCTAAGCAAATAAAATGGAAATTCCAACTCCCTATAGGATTTAATCCATTGGGTCAGCCTCAGCTTAGATTTTTGGGACCACTTCTGCCATTGAGATACTGATACCCAAGGTCATAGATAAAATGACTATTAACAGATCTGCATATATTTATAATATTTGCATAAAACCTTACTTTCTTACCAAGACTGATAAAACTAAATCTAAAACAATTTCCTTTGCTTTTCCTAACAAGTTTGTTCTCATTCTCATCATTAATAGAATGACTATTTACTAATATTAAAATACTTAGCTGCTACTTTTGCTTATTTTTTAAAAAAACTAATTTATTGAACGTATATTTGCTTGACAGTTTCACATGTTTTCTATACCCTTGATATATTAGTGAGTTATTTTAGGTATCAAAGCTGTTTCTTTTGGGAAAATCACCATACACTAAAAGTATTGACAAACTTCTGTTTTCCTCATTGTTTATGTGGCCATAAAATAGTTTAGTGAAGATCTAAAGACAAAAATGTGCACATATAAAAATGAACAAGATAGAAAAAGCCTGCAAGGCATTCCCTCTGGAATTATTTTCAATGCTTAGTAATATGTCCCCTGGGTTAAGGGACCTGCATGGAAGAGACAGGTGGGACTGTTCTAACAATACCCAATATTCAGAGGAATAAAGCAGCTTTCCAGAAAGCAAATAGATACCACCCCTTGTTTCAAGCAGGGTCTTTTTATGGAGGAATGTTTATTTTAGCACATAGAAAAAGAAGAAATTCCCTACAACCTCTCCAAGTAGAAGGGTTTTTGTTAATTTGAAAAATGCAGGCAGGTCTCCAAGAGAAAAGAAAAGGAACACCTGAGTACTAAAGATGTGCTGAAACATCAGGGAAAAGATTAAAATCTACAAGAAACTAGAAAAAAATCTATGAAAAAGAGAAAGGGATTCTAGCTTTAAACATCGATTAATCCTAGGAAACAGGAAATACATTAAGTAACAATGTTGCATAAATTGGTTTTATTTTGGCTATGGGTGTGTTTTAGCCATATTTATTATTTGCAGGATTTATAGATGTATAGGCTCAATAATTTTACGTTTTTATGCAACTTGGAATTTTTACATTTTCATTTATCTTATATACTACTAAAACTCTTGTGTCTATAACCTTTAATTGGACAAAATGATGCATCATAGGGCAAAACTTTTTCAACCAATGGGCTATTTTACGGAGTGTATCCAAAATCTGGGACCCATGATTCCTATGTGGAACTGAAATTTGGCAATTTTTTTAATGATTTTATGACATACAAATTATTATAAAGCATTTTATGACACAATACAAAATGCCATAATACATTTCCTGTGATCAACTGCTGATGTTTGACTGTGTTGTGTACTTCAACATGGACTACTTTCAAAGCAGACACAGGTCTAAATATCTCCCTGAATTTTTAAGAACTTTTCCAGTGAAGACAGTACATTAGAAGCTCTGCTATTGTGAAGGCATTGAGGAATCTAGTAAGGAAATATCTCTGAAACAATGACCCAGTGGATCACAGTTTGTCTAGTTTTTAATACAGCTTTGTTTTATTTCTGTCTTGTGTGATAGGTCTCTCCCCAAAACAGGGGTAAATGGGATTATTTTATTAGCCACATGCCTCGGTGCTACAGGGCTAGAAGTGAATATAGAATTTGTCCCTTCTTTTTTACCTTTACTTGCCAATAAGATTCATTCAGCTTGTAGAGATCCTATCTTTCTCACACTGAAAACATACTAGGGACAATACAGATGAAGCATCTCTTGAAAGATTCTGGTGACAAGAAACTTCTCAAGTAACAAAGAAATAAGTCCAGATGCCATGATTGTAAGCCTTCAGACAACTATTCCTGGATGAATGAGAATTTTAACAGCATTCTGGTGACAAGAATTAACTACTGAGCCATTATACCAAGATGAAGGGCTTCTGGCAGAAGAGGTTTTACCCTGTCTGTGATGAAGAAAATAAATCTAACAAACTAAATGGAAATTGCACTCTTTTTCCTCCCTGTTGTTTGTACATGACCAGCTCCTCTCTTTGCCCAATCCTGTCAGACCCAAATTGCCTCCCTCTGCTTCCAGACAAAGCCCCTGCAATCCCATTTAAATCAAATAGAAACCTCACTGCCCAGCTCACAGTCCAAAGACAATAATAAGAGAATTACAACATAATAACAAGGCAAGACAACTCAACATTCCAACTATAATCAGGAATATTTGCCTAATTATCTTTCATAATATCAGGATTTTGTCTGCTGAATATGAGCATATTCAGGGAAAAGGAATTGAAGAATTTCAGAAAGAAACAAATTTGCAGTCACAAGGATTATTTTTCCCATTCTTGATTTTTGTGTCTGTGTGTTTCTGATTATTTTATCTAAATTGGGATTGTTTTAAGTTTTGGATATTGTGTTCAATAAAAATTTACCTGCTCTCGCACTAGCTTCGTAACCAAAGCCAAGGTTATTACATTTTTTAAATGTTGGAGCTAAAGACTGCGCGACTGAACAACAAAAGCTAAAGTAAGATCCTATAAGGGGTGAAGTGGCCTAGTGATTGAGACACAGGGCTTGTCAGCCAGAAGGTCAGCAGCCCAAGTTCAAGACCCAAGCGTTGCCACATAATGGGGTGAGTTCCCATTATTCACCCCAGCTCCTGACAACCTAGCATTTTGAAAGCATGTGAAATGCAGTAGATAAGCACCTAAATTGGTGGGAAGGTAACAGCATTCCATGTACCTTGGCATATAGTCATGCCAACCACATGATCAAAGAAGCACCTTTGGACACCGCTGGCTCTTCACTTATGAAATGGAGGTGAGTACCTGCTAGAATCGACCATGACCAGAGGACAAACCTTTACCTTACTGTTTGAAAACACATTAATAATTAATTTTAACTAATTTTGTTGAATCTGATTAGAGTTCTCCTTCAAAAAATGAAAATAATTGGGCATACAAATAAAATATTAAAGCTATACTTTTAAGGTGGTGCTATTTGCTAGAGACTGCTTCAGAATCAGGATGATCAATTTAATTTTTCTAATTAATAATAATAATCTTCCATTAATTTGTCTAATATTCTTAATAACTATTTAAATCCATAGAGCTCCACTTGTGAATTCAATTAATATTGTGTGAAAAAATCTATTTTATTATTTCCTGAATTTTCTACCAATCAGTTTAATGAATATTGTAAATATATATGTGAAAAAGAATATATTTCTAAATACTCTCATCACCACCAATAATATGTTTATAATCTTCTAGCTGTATCTTTTTTAAAGCTAAACTGGCACAGATTTTTATTCTAAATACAGCATCTAGAAAATATACATTAAAGTCAGTGTTTGTTTCTTTTTCTTTAGAATTTCCTGTGTACTAATCCAAAACTGTAATTATGTGGCTTCAACATGAATTGATAGAAAAGGATTATGGTACTTGTAGTTTTATTTTCAGTCCTTTTTCTAATATTCTTTAAATAGTTTTCTTATACCTCCTCCCATAATTATTATACATACTAAACCAAAGTTTTTGTTCTGTTTTCATCTATGTCTCCAGAATCTCATTCCTGGAGCCAGGTGAGCTCTTTCAACATATACAAGACACACACATGCATATAGTATAGGAGGTATGCAAAATTATGTATCTTTAAGAGACCCACTACTTTTTTTATGCATATCAGACTTTCAGTATACAAATACTCCTCATTTGTGATTGCAGTTGGTTCTAGCAAAATGGTCATTAAATGACATAGTCTTTAAGTGAACCAAGTGACTGAGAAACACAGAGATAGAGATCCTTTGGTTTGGAGGGGAATGGAACTAGAGCCAGAGGAATTGGAGAGTCAACTCCGAACTCATGGTTCCATTGTATCAGCCATTCGGCGGTGGGAAGTACTGGCTTGAGCTGCTCACTGTGCCCACTGAAATAATGGTTTGGCCCTGGGTCTAGACGTGGGGAGAGTAGGATAAACTCAGAACAGTTGAGTTGGACTAATTTGGAGTGGTCAGTTGACTGAATTAGAACCCTTCACTGAGAGTCAGAGGAGGGGAGGAGTGAATGCAGTCCCCATGGTTGGCCATTGAGAGTGGCTAAATTGTGGGGTTTTTTGGGTGTGTGGGGCAGGATTGGTTGGGGGAGAAGTCTGCTGGTACTAAAAGCAGAAACTAAAGCACCATGGTTGACTCTCTTTTTCCAATCTTGCTTCCTAGAAGTTTGTTGCTGCACCTATATTGGAGAGTTAGGGAAATGGTGGAGCCTTCTGCCTAGTGCAGTTGGGAGATCGGTTGGGGGGGAAGGAGGGTCACCTCATGGGATTTGGGATGAGCCAGATTATTTCAGTGGTGATGGGCAGGGGTTGTTATGGGTGCCAGAGGACAGGCCATTTCATGGGAAGCTTATTATCAGAATGGCACATTCTGGCCCTCTGAGCTCATTCCCAAATCCTAGAGAACTCAGAGGCTCTGAGGTCTGGCTGCTGCTGTTAAAAGGTCTGGCTGCTGCTGTTAAATGCAGGTTTGTAAATGATAAATTTCCCCTTATTTGTGACCTAATTAGTGAAGAACAAGCAGACCTGTCATGCATCACTGAGACCTGGCTGACATTGGAAAGGGGGGGTGCCCTTATTGGAGATGTGTCCAACCATCTGTTTGTTTTTTTATTAAAGTTATATGCTCCTGAATTCAAAAACAACTCTTAGCAGCTTACAATAAAACAAATTATAAAAAAACAATTAAAAACAGTTTTAAAACCTTTAAAATTAACATCTGGATTAGAAGGGAGCTAAAAAAATATACATGGGGGGAGGTGAATATTAAACCACCAACCACCTCCAAGATGATGTGTCCCCATCGGACCCCCAAGCCAGCTGGCAGAGACAGGTCTTAAGGCTCTTCCGGAAGGTCATAAAGGTGGGCACAGACCTCACCTCTGGGGGCAAGATGTTCCACAGGGCAAGAGCTACAGCAAAAGAGGCCCTTCTTGATCCTGTTAGCCAAAATTCCTTGGCTGATGGGATCCAGAGGAGGTCTCTTCCTCTGGATCTGGTGGGGCAGGATATCTCCATTGGGGTGAGATGGTTCTTCAGATAGCCTGATCCCATGCCATGAAGGGCTTTAAAGGTCAGAACAACATCTTGAATTGCACCCAGAAGCAGACTAGCAACCAATGCAGGTTGCAGAAAAAAAGTATTATGTGGGCCATTCTATTGGCCCCTACAATCATCTGCGCAGCAGCATTCTGCACCAGCTGCAGTCTCCAGGGGCTCTTCAAGGGTAGCCCCATGTAGAGCATGTTGCAGTAATCCAATGAAGGGATGATGAGGGCATGAGTGACTGAGTGAAGGGAGCTTTGGTCTAGGAAGGGGCATAACTGGCACACAACATGCAGTCATGTAAAGGCCTTCCTAGCCGCGACTGCCACCTGCTCTTTGAGCAGGAGTCATGAATCCAGAAGAACCCCCAGATTGTGCACCTGGGGTAGTGCCACCCCATCCAGAATAAAAGTTGTTAAAAGTCCCAGAGCCATGTCCCCCAGACACCCAAAGCCACTCAGTCTTGCCAGGGTTCAATCAAAACCTGTTGTCCCCATCCAGACCCATCCAGCCTCCAGGGTTTAGCACCAGCCAAGACCCAGAGCAGGGGAAAGGGGTGTAGCAATTGTCATTTGAGAATCTCTTGTAGCTTTCAGGTGCTCATAGAATCTTGTAGCTTCTGAAGTTGGGCTTGCAGGATTTGGACTGTTGCTCCTGTACCAGCCTCCCATTTGGTGTTGGTGATGATTTACAAGGTCTTTCATGGGTCCAGATTACTTAAGGGACTGCCCCACCCCTGCTGGCAATAAGGGCATGCTTCAGATCCCACCAGCCAGGGAATTTCAGCTGACAGGGTCCAGAAGATGGGCCTTTTCTGCTATGGCACCTGCCTTTTGGAACAGCATTCCACCAAGGTGACATCAGTTCCCATCCTTCTCGCCTTCTGGAAGGACTTTAAGACATGGCTCTGGGGATTGGCTTGGGGACCTGGTTGCTATGTGTCATTGATGAGGTGGCTATTTGATTAATGGTTTCATCTCCATTTTGTTCCCCCATATTGCTTTTCCTTTAATAGTTTTTCTTTTAATTTTTTTCTTTTTATCTTTTGTATTTATTTGTTGTTCATACACTTTTTATGGGTATTTTATTGTGACCTGCCCAGAACTGCTCATAGTGAATTGGGTGGTGAATAAATTTAATAAATGATTTTTTAAAATTATCATTTATAATCATTGTATTTGTGAACAGTCACTATCTGAAACAGTTGCTAAACAAGGACTGCCTGTATATGTAAGCATACACACACACACGTAGATATATATGTATGTATTTATGTAT
>JANHZU010002396.1:134035-156854 GCA_032468055.1 Acrochordus granulatus | reverse complement strand
TCGGTGACATTAATTGGGGACTGCCATACTGCCATCAGTAAGCAATATAGTCACATGACATGCTTTATGACTGCACTGCTTAATGATGGCAGTTCCAGTCCCAATTACTATCATTAACCAAGGGCTAGCTCTACTGATGTTGATAATGCCTAGCATTATTACCAAAGCAATCCTAATCAGTGACTTGGGCTTAAAAAGAAGCCTGTGTAGGCATAATGCCAAATTTTGTCATAGATCTTTCCAGTTATGTAAAATGAGTTCTGCCTCATCCTTGGGCTTTGGTACTGCCAGTTCTGAAACCCAGAGCTGTTACCTATAAGAAAATTGAGGAGCCACTCATTGGTGCTTCTCCAGGAATTTTCTGCCAATAGTTGCAGCTTGATGCAAGAATTCAGCATGCTTGGTGATTGATCCAAAACTGTCAGAAAGTGAACATTGCCAAATGACCAAATTGCTCTTGGTGCCTTGAATGAGCTGGGCATGAGAACTGTGACTTTTGCTCTTGGAAGCATTAATTATCATGGGCTGTAGTACAGATGCCATGGATTTAGCAGCTGAACAGTACACAACACACTCATTTTATTCTCTCTCATTGCTTCACTTCTGATGACATTAAAACAGAATATTGATCATCTTTCTTTCATTGTATTTATTTGACAGTTTTGAAATTTGAACAACTTTTCTTTCCACAAACACACATTTATAATGAAGCTTTATGATTTCAGAAGGCTCCAGGAAGAATCTAGAAAGGCTCCTTTTGCCCATACGTATGCTTGTGATTAAATGGCTGTTTTACTAAACTGAAAGTGTGTTTTCTGGTATATGCCTGCTCCTCAGTACAAAACTAGAAGAGGAAAACTCAATTGTTCCCTTTGCTGGAAATCTACCAAAGTGATGCACCGGGCAAAGGCCTGGATCAAGTGGCTCCCAAGGCCATCCACTTCTATGTCCCAGCCTTTTTGTGTCTGCCTACATGTTGTTACTTCCTTTCCCACACTTTCAACATTCCCTCATATATTTATTAATGGATATTCTTTGAGGCTTGGAAGCCATAAAATTGTAGAACTGGGATTTTTTGCAGCAGATGGTTGATTTTTCCTCAATTGTACCAACATCCAATCCAATCTTGGTTGGTTGGTTGGTTGGTTTATTTGTTTAGTTTAGGTCATCCTTTCTTTTTTGTCTGGTCATTTCAGTTTTTTATTTTTTGTCACATCAATGGTGGCTAGAAATCTTTTTTTCTGTCCTCTCTCCATTTATGTAAATCCCGGGTAATATTCCTGGCCAATGTTTCTTTTCTTGTTTATGGATTTTTTTATGGATTTTTACTCCTTATGAATTATACTTTTGTTTTTTCCCCATAATCATAGGAAAACAAACCACCATAACCTGCATCCAGTCACTTTTGGGCTGACAAAGTGCAAATCTGATCAAGCAGTCCCATTCACCTGTTTTTAAATTTTTTAGAATATCAATGAATAATTTCCACTCAACAACGCAGACACACAAGCCCTAAATAGTTGAGCAAACAAATAGTCATTGCCCAATCAGTATTATTGCTCTTTGTGTACCAAACTGTAAGAATTGAGAATTATTGAAGATTATCTGGTTCTGTTTACACTGAACCTAGAGCAATAATAACAATAAAGATAGTTTCTCTTCTAATATCCCAGGTATGCTTTACTTGTGTTGGGCCTTACTGATTAATCTGGAGAGATGCAGTAATGAAGACTGTTCTTTGTATCTGGAACCAATTGGAAGGCAGGATGTAGGAAATAGCCACTTTTTCTAAGGATCACTTGGGCCATTTGCTGTGAGCAATTTATGATATTGTACAGTATAATCCATCCTTATGTCAGCATCGTAGTATTATAATGAAGTTATGCTTTAGATTGCCATAATATCATATGATCCAGAAGTAATCAGAAAAGACTCTCCTCCACCTGAAGGAAATCTGGTTTGGAAATCTTACCATCCAATCACATGTATATTGTTGATTATTTTGTACTGTACTGCAAGGTTTTTAAAATTCTGTGTTAGCCACTCAGATTTATTGATATGAATAGGAAGCTAAATCAGGTGGATGGATGGAGGGAGGGAGAGATGGCCATGATTCCTAACTCAGGCCTTGCTAAAAAGCCCAGACTAAGGCTTATTCTTTTCAAAAGGGCATGAACTACATTAAGAAATTAAAATATTAATATTATAATGAATTTATAGATTTAACTAGAAGGGACAAGTGTTTTTTAAAAAAAGGAAAGAAAATAACTGCTTTGTCTTGATGCTTATATCTCAGAGCTTGGTGAATTTAATAGGAGTCCCAGAGCTCATTTTCATGTCCCCCTAACCATGGCACATACTTGCCCTGTCAACTGTTTTTATATGACATGCTTCATAATATTGCTTCAGTCTAATTCCCAGCCTGCAGCTGACGCAGCTTAACATTGCCTGTTGCTGTTCCACTTTCAAAGCAATGTTGTTCTATCTTTTCTCCTCACAATTTGTGCCATGGACACAATTTAGTACTCCGAATCCTTCACAGAGTAATTAGCTTGCATAATGTCTGGCCAGTATTTTCTCAGAGGCTTAACAAGTCTTCAAGTTAATTCCTTATATGAGCAGGAATTGCAGCCTTTTGAAAGAACACTGGACCAGTATTTAAAGCATAACGCTAGCCCTGCACTTCAGAACAGGTTGATTTTAACTGGGAGAGACAGATTTTTGCAGTTTTGGGTCAAGTTAATAATCAGAAATAATAACTCCATGAGATTTGCAGGTTTTCCATTTCTCATCACAAGGGATTTTGCATGGTAGCATACAATTTAAACAGCATATTTGGTTCAAGAACTAGTGGATTGCACTTTAATCTGACCATCTGGCTGTGCCCCCAGAAAATACATAGAACTACAATTTTATTTTGTAGTAATGAAAATAGGAAAACTCTGTAGAACCCAATGTAGCTTCCAGGACAACAATTTCTAGCCAAAGGCATATTTTGCCAAAGCCATGAAGTTTATGACTTACAATCTCTCAGTGGTCATGTGGCAAAAATGAAACACAAAATTCCCATTGTAGGTCTCTAAACATTTTACCCACTAAATATGATTTTCAAATGACAATGGAAAGCAACAGGTGCTTTCATCATGGTACTTAGCTGCAAATGGGAGGGCCAAAGACAAAGGAAGAATTGCTATAACAGATGGGAGTGACTCACTGTCAACATAA
Source organism: Acrochordus granulatus (assembly GCA_032468055.1). Taxonomy (NCBI): domain Eukaryota; kingdom Metazoa; phylum Chordata; class Lepidosauria; order Squamata; family Acrochordidae; genus Acrochordus; species Acrochordus granulatus. The sequence continues at coordinate 153,629 of JANHZU010002396.1, read as the reverse complement.
CACTTTCCCCTTGGTGATCAGGATGAATTTCATTATCATGCAATTCTATATATGCTTACTCAAAAATGAGCCTGTTAGTTTTCATCTGATATACTCCCAAATGCTTATAGGATTGCAGTCCAGCAACAGTCTCTCCCTCTTTAAGGTTCATGTATCAGCAGCTGCAGATAACTTTCTAGCAGTATTATATTGTTGCTTGCATTCAATTTCTTTGCAAGTGAAGAAAAGGATAAAGAAATCTTGCTTTCCGGGTGCAGTTTGAAAAATACTTTCCCTTCAAACAACATTAGGACTGGAGAGTAGCAATAGGTAAAAGTGGGATTTATTAGATGCTTCCTACTAAAGGTTCCTTCATGAACTCAGGTTCATGAATTAGATGCTTCCTACTAAAGGTTCCTTCATGAGCATTTTCCTCAGGGAAGAAGAAGGTTCCTTCATGAACTCAGGAACTTCAAAGAACTGCTTACTTCTTTGTGGTCACCTCTCGGACTTCTTCCTTCAGCTGCTACAGTGAATTTGAACCTGCCCATGCAAATCTACTGATCCACTTCTAGAAAAGGATTCAAAGCAAAAAAAAAAAAAAAGCCAGCTACTTCCTAGCCAAGCCTTAGAGGAAGAGAATGGCAACTAATAACTGCTATGAGAAAGAGGCACCTCCTTTTGGCTGCTTCTCCTGATATTCCTGGAGCCCCACAGCTTCTGCTAGGCATCCAGAAGGGTGTGCCAGGCCTAGCCTTCATCACCAAAGCCAATGCTAATTCTAACTCCCCTCCCCAAAATATCTGACATTTTTGAAAGGGGAACTTGGGTGTATCCCCCTCTAATTCAATCCAGGTTGTTATATTCTCCTCCATGAATATAACCAATCACAATTCTGTTTCTGGAAGAAATTTAGTCTCTTTTCCTCTTCCTGAAAGTACTCTGGCAGTCTTCGCATCCCAACACCCCATCAGTGCTGGAGGATGGGAGAAATGCAACTTTAGACCCTAGTAGTTATCACAAACTGTGTGGAAAGGGATTTCTCCATCTTTTAGTTGCAACTGAGGACAATTAAACTCCCATCGAAGGGTTCCAACTTTTATCTCATCGGAAGCTATACAGAAGGCCTGGGAGGAGGGGGTATGGAAGAGAAAAAACTTTAAAGCACATGTTGGAGAGAAGTGTTGGATTAATTAAATCACTTGGATCAGTTAGTTTCATGCTGCTAGCCTTCCTACATCCAGATATCTTCAGAAGTAGCTAAAAATCTAATGCCTTCAGCTGAAAGGGTGCAAGAATCCCAATGGTGCTGAAAGTCCCTGGAGAAGAGGAATAAATGCGGGTTGAGGAAGAAATGTTCATAGAGTCTGGTGAATTCCCTACTAAAGAACAGTAAAACATGCACCCACCACCACTTTATCTTTCTGAGGGGGAGGGTGTGTTGTTTTTATCCAGTACTTCTGTTTGTTCTACATTTATTTTTTACATTCTTCCCAAATGTTTTTAGGAAGGAGATGGACATGGAGACCTATAATCCACTTATCATTTTCTGCCAACCAGTAAGTAAAATAAGAAGCAGATTTTACATTTATACCTAACACTTTATCCAACAAACATTTGAGGGTACTGAAGCAGACCAAGTAAGCTCTACTTTACATTTTATTGAGGCCCTCAGAACAGGTATCAGAAGGTCTTTCTTTGCTTCTAACCAGCATTAACTTTAGTTTATCAGATAACATGTTCTGGGTAACTCTAAAGTTTAGCCCACCATTGTCTATTCTCCCTTATTCTATTATTTTTGTTAGCAACTCGTGTGTGGGAGACAGAGTAAAATGGGCCTGCTTTTAATTAACTCAGAGTTATTTCTTAATTATTCCCATTTTTCAGGCAAAACAAGAGAGGCTCAGGAGAAATCACCTAGTCTCAATTTGTTCCAATAAAGATAATGTGGGGGTATGCAAAACTCAATTTTCTTTTATTGTTTATATTATTGAATTGTTTCCTAATCAACTACATTAGGGTGTTTAAATATTTTAATGTTTTATTGGAGAATCTATATTCTCCTGCTGTTCTCTTTTTAGCACTCAGGTTGTCAGATAATTGAAAGCTGTCATAAAACAACAGGGGTCACTCTGTGTACCTGATTTCTGATCATACTACAACTGAAATTAAATAAACTGTTGACATGGGATATATCTCTATATGTCTCTGACAGGCAGATCACTTTAATTGTTGATTTATTTGCAAAAGGGAGTGAGAGAGAACTCACCCAAACTTTCCAAATGCTGTCATTCCTCGTAATCCCCTACATTTCCCACTTTTCTATCCAGGTTTGGATTGTATGTATTTGTGAGCATTTCACCAGATCAGTGACAGCTCTTTATTTGCATAATTATATGCTCTGGTCTGAAGAGAAAACTAACCCCCAAATTTCATGGGTCACCAAACTACAACAATCAATGTTTTATCACGTATGCTAAGGAAAAGTGTGGGGTGGGAGGAAAGGCTAAGACATATAAAGTTTCTTGGGGACTTTTTACTCCTCAGAAAATTAAAGATGTGGCACCCTTGAATGGACGCAAAATCTTTGCATATTCTTTGTAACTGAATTCTGTCTGAAAAAGGAAAGTAGAGATTAGTATATACTTCTAAGAGAAAGGGAGTACAGACCCTCAAGCGTTACTTCAAAGGAGATTTCCCAAATAAGCGCAGCTGTATTTCAACGGTTTCCCAATTCCTCTGTTGTGGAACAGTGCCATCCTAGGAGCCCTATTGAGATCATTAGGACTTCCTCCCAAACAGGTGGGTAAAGAACTACACAGATTTAGTTCCGAGTAAGTCCCAGTGAGCTGGAAGGACTTGCTCCTAGGAGACCGGGCTGCCGGATGGCACCGCATGCTGAGTCTGCAGTAGAGTGGAGGAAGCAGAGCCCCGGTGAGACGAAGCGCGGGATCGCGTTTCCGTGCTTGTCTCTTTCTTTAGATGCGCGCACAGACTTTAGTTAAGAATTCAGTTAGGCTCAGGGCAAAAGTACCCCTTCTTTTAAACTGCAGCTCTAGTCTCGAAATGCAAAGCGCCAACTGCTTTCCTTCCTGCCCCTGGATTTGGCTGCCCACCAAGGGTCCAAGGGTCCCTCCTCTTCCAAGCCGTAGAATGTGGGGCTGACTCTGGAGGATGTTCCTTTGCAGTTCCTTGAATCAAAGTTCCTTCTGTGGCTTGATCTCAGGTTTCTTAAGGCTCTTATTGAGTTGGTCTCTGGCTCTCAGGCTCCCGCCTTCTGAGATCTATACTGCTTGCAGCCCATCTGAGGTCTGGCTGAGGTCTTGTGCTCCCCACTGCCCTTCCCTTCTGCACGGGATCCGAAAGGAAAAGGCCAGGCCATCCAAGCAGACCGCTTGTGAGAAGGTGTGGGCAACAAGAAGCCTCTGGGGGCTGCAAACAGCTGAGCCCAGATGGCCAAAGCTTCATGGTTGAGCTTGAACACTAGTCTTCCACCCTCGGGAAACGGAGCTGGTTCTTCCACAAGCTGGAGTGCAGTCTGAAAGAGAGACCTTCTGGGACTGACCTTCAGCCCTTCAACCATTCAATCCTGGTTGCAGCAGGATTGTAAGGGATGCCCTATTTGGCTCGATTTGAGGAAGGGTGTCATTTCTCCCACACACACACCGGTTAGGTCCTTCTAATCTCTTCAGCCCACTCATTCCTGTCCTGAAAGCTTTTGTTCATAATTTATGCTTTCAAATGGGTGTTTGGGCCACACGGAGCAATAACTTTGAATCACTAAAGGCAACTGAACAGCTTTTTTAGATTTCCAAACTGGTGCTGAGCTCTTACAAACTTTCCAGTAGATTTTCTAAAGACCCTGAAAGAGATTCTGAAAGAGATGATTACTTCTTGCTCCAATTCCACTGTAATGTAGTCATAGTTCAAAAATATCAAATGACAAATGCCCCCTTCCTACCACTTCTGGAAGTTTCCCATTTTGCAACTCCACTTTCTGATGAGCTTTGTGGGGGGAGGGAAGCAGTTGTGTAGTTAAGCTTCTTTGCCTTTAGTGAGCCTCAGAAAGTGGTAGCATTTGACTGATTTTGGACTCAAAAGCTAAACAGAGTCAGGACTGATTAGTAGTTATGGGAGATGTCTGGGGTCTACCTGGGTTGTAGGCTAGACCAAGAAAAAAACATCCTGGAAAAAGGGGAGTGACACTATTCCCATATTGCTGTTCAGAACATTTACATGGATGATCTACAAATCAGCAAACCTGAGCTCATCCTTAAAGAATTTTTTACTTGTACCTTTCTTCCAGTGAAAATACATGAAAAATGTATACATATATTTAATTTAATTAACCTAGGAAACCTGAGAGTTCAAAAATTGTGAGCTAATAATAGAGAGAGCTCTACTGATAGTTCATATTTTCTTCCAGGGAACAACACTTGCACATTATCTCTCTCTCCCTCCTTCTTTGAATATTTATTATTTACAACATTTGGAATTCTTGAATCATAATGTATCCCAGATTTTTTTTTTTTTAACTTTCTTTTTCTTAAATCTCAAATTCCTAAGAAAGTACAATTTTTTTCAATATTCGCTTTCCATAATAGCTCACTTATATACAGTAGTGTGTAAAAGTCTGAGGCCATCATTAGATTTGTTCTTTTAGCAATGATATAATGACCATATATAATTATGTCTTAATCTGTTTATTAGAATACAGCCAGAAAATACAGAAAATAGACATGCAGTATTCAAAAACAGGAAAAACAGCTTCCATAGGCTAAAGTGGCAAGTATTTAGTACTGACTATTTAATACTGACTTTTGCCAGAATAAGCCATTTTGTTGTGAAAACTGTGTTTGTTTAAATTTTGTGTATGTATTTCCTGTATTTTCTGTTTGAATCTAAATACCAAGACCAAAAAATAATTATGAATGGTCATTAAAACTTTGCTAAAACAAAGTGGGTGATGGCCTAAGACTTTTGTATAATACTGAATGTATTCTAAAAAGTTAATCCCAGGAAATGTGTATAAGATTTTATCTAGTTGTCATATTCCTATAAAATTAACTCATTAAATATAATAGATTAACTTAACCTTTCCCTTCCTGTATCCAAAACAGTTCATTGGAAGGACAGGTACTAAAGCTGAAGCTCAAACACTTTGGCCAGATAATGGGAGGAGAGGACTCATTGGAGAAGAATGTGATGCAGGGAAAGATAGAAGGCAATAGGAGAAGGGGATGGCAGAGGATGAGATGGTTAGATAGTATCATCAGTGTGATGGGTTTGGGCATGGGAGGCAGTGAAGGACAGGGAGGCCTGGAATGCTGCAGTCAATGGGGTTGTGAAGAATAGGATATAACTGCGTGATTAAGCCGCAGCAGCAACAACAAAATCTAAAAGATAATACATAATTATTTGAATATGTTTTTTTCTGGAGCATTAACATTTGGAAGTTTAAACATCTGATCAATCTCTGAATAAATTATCAATTTTTGTCATGGCTGGGGTGAAGATATGTGCGTGGGAAAAATGTTTGACATGCCAAAAGAGAGAGAAGAGGAAAGTCAGCGGGACTGTCAGTGGAGGAAAGACCTGTTTCAACAACTGTCGCTAGCACCATGGACAGCACCTCGTCTTTGGGTCCTTGTTCTCCCTAACCGCTTTCCTTCCCTTGAACTAGCTGCAAACCCCCTTCCAAAATAGCATTGAAGAATCAGTTGCCATGCTTCCTTTCTTGTCATCTGAATACTTCTGCAGTGGGAGAGTAACACGTTAATTTAACCCCTCCCCAATTGTCATGTTTCAACATATACACACACAGACTCACACATCTGTTCATCTATTCATCTGGTATGATTCAAGTAATATTTTCCAGACCAGCTCCCCCTTTTTACTTTTCACTACGTATCTGTCACATTCAGTCTGCTTCTCAACCACTTTTCCCTGAAAAAAAGGATATTTGACATCATTCCCCCAAAACGCAGTATTTACTATATGCCCCTCTTTTGGCCTTTCCAGCTTTCTCTCAAACCCTCATGCTCTTTGGATTGCCCTCTGTCCTTGCCCTTCCGAGTCTGTCCTCAGCCATAAGGTCTACTGGGGAGCCAGGCTTCTCGAGAGGGTCATAATGTAATTTCTCCTTCTTTAATGCCCACCTACTCTGAGCACTCTAACTCCCAGGCAGCTGGTTAATTACAGTCTCCGAAAGGCACTCCAGTGCTGCAACCCAAATGAAGAGCTGAAAATTGACAGCGACTCACTTGACAGCTTTCCCTTTATCTCCACACCCTTTCTTTGCTAGTGTCACTCACCCTCTGTTTCAGACCCCTAACTTAACTTCCCTGCAACTTTTTCTTTCCGCACCCACCCACCTACTGCGATTGTCAGATCCAGCAAAATTCCTGCCCCTGATCCTCTGCACAGTCTTTCATTCCTTTCACCTCAGGGGAAAGAGGGAAGGGCAAAGAACCTCTGTCTTCTTTTGCTTTGATCACACCCTTGCCACTTCAGCAAACAACCTGGAGTTTCACAATAATGCTATTAACATGCTCACTATTTAAAACCAACAAGACACTCACTGCTCATTAAAATCTTTTGCTCAGCCTTTCATTTTTTATTGATAAGATTCTTTCCATTTGCCTCCCTGGTCAAGCCAAATTTTAGAAATAGTGAGCAATTTGGGAAGTTGTGAGTTGCCTGATGTCTATTCAATGATCCAGATACCAGCTGGGCAACAAAGAAACAAACTTAGGAACTTCTTTAAACTTCCTGAGGTAGGGGAAGAATTCCTAAATAAGCCAGATTTTCCTTAGAAATATGATCCTGAATTTTGGTATTTTAAATTTTGGTATTTTAAATTATGAATTTTAAACTCTTTTGGGATATACTTGGTATAAATTGTTACTGAGTTCTGTGTTTCACACCCATATTGTTGTTATTGTTGTCATAAGACTTAAATCATTCTAAGAAGGGTATTTTGCTAATGGAAAAAAAATCCCAGTCACTCTCTCTCTCTCTCTTTCTTTCTTTCTTTCCAGATTTCTGGACACAATGACAATATTTAATTTCTTTTTCACTCATCATCTGCCCATATTTTGATGAATTAAATGTCTTGACTTGTTTTTCCCCTCATATTTGGTGGAAAAGATACAATATTTATTTTCTTTGTTATATGAGGCAGCTTTCTAATGGGAGGATTCCTACTATCTCTTAAATTTTCTTCTCTGCTCACAAAATGTTTTATGAGAGTAGATGGATTTTTTTTCTGATTCACCCAAGCAGGTTGATACAGAAAATAGAGATTACCTTCATTTTTGCAAAAGGAAATCCTCCTCTATGACATGAATGGGCAGTCTAAACCTGTTGCAATTTTCCAAAAGTTCTTAAAGATAGAGTCAATTTAAGAATATTATTTTCAATTATCACTCTAGTTATTTCTTACAATCGATCCATTCTGACAGACAATAAAATGTATGTTTGTTGGTTTTAAATAGAAAATGAATTGGCAGCATTACAAATCTTATAGGCTGAAAATTAAGAAGCTAAAAATGTGTGTTAAAGAACTCCCAATTTTCAAATTATATATCTGGTTCACTCCTAGGTCTGTCCAGGGTTGTTACATTTCTCCACAGCAATTGTCCATTAGCTCAAAAATAATTCCATTTTTCAATTTTATACTATAGCATAGCATGGTTGTTTTATTTTCTGCCACTATTATCTAAGATGTCCACAGGCATCTCATAATTTACCTAGTACATTTCAGATTTAGTGATCTTAAAGATAATTTTTAAGACAAGGCAGTTATAAAAAGATGGATGGGGTATGGAAGATAAAGTACTTGTGATTAAGTGTTCAACATAATTTTTTCTATTAATTTATCCTCGTTATTATTTTATTTTCCTCTTATTTGTGATGTGTGTGGGGGGGAGAATCACTATTTGCTCCCTCTCTTTTTACCTGCAAATCTTCAAACTCGTTTGAAGTTACTTTTCTTGTCTTTAGGCCATTTGTCAATGTCAAAAATACCTGAGCTATTTAAAGAAACAAAATAGTGTAATGTACTTGTGTGTGTGTATATATGTATATACACACACACATATACACATACAAACCCATATTCACACTCCACGGGGTTTTCTAAAAATCATTAGGCACTGATTAAAATGCCTACTGGACATTTCTATAAAAAAACTAAACAAATCCAGACATAATATTTTAGAATTGTTTCTAGTTGGCATTATTTTCTTTCAAGTGTAGCAGAACTTCTATCAAACATTTTAAGGAGCAATTAATTGTAGTGAATATTCAGCAACCACCAGCATCTTCCACATCAATTTTTCAACAGCAACTTCCCTTTGTAATATTTTTTTGCCATCTGTCTCTGTCTTTCTCCCTCTTCATGTCGGAATAAATAGGATTCTCTGAAGAAACCACAAGATGCACAGATTTTATAACAAACACATATTTGTTTAGCTATATAATAACGGGTGAGACTTATTCCTCTTCTAAGAACAAAGCATCCGTCTCTCCCCTTTCAATATGCATGAACCCTGAATGAGGAAGTAAACTCAAGAAACAGAGAACATTACATTCTGGATTCATCTTATTTTTTTATTATAATTTTGGCTAGTGCTATTGAAGCTCATTTGAGTATTTGACTTTTCAAAACAAGCTCCCTGAAACTCTATTTTGCTGACATACTGATCTGAGCTATTTTATTATCCTGCTTAGTTTAATTGGTGAACTTCTAAGTGTTAACACTCGTACATGCAACCAAGCCATATCTTCCTAACTATTTTTTGCCTGCCCATGGAGACCAGAAGAGAATTGCCAGCTTCAGTATCTGCTCCTGAAATAGCCGCTACTCAGGATACCGAAGTCACTACCTGTGCACTTTGAACTGCATAAGGCAGTGGAAGGGAAGGAATCTAAATGAAAGGTCTCTTAGTGCACTAACCAAAAGTTATGCAGCTAAAGAAAAAGAAGATGGAACAGGTAAAAGGGAAAGGAATTTGCTGGCATGGGGGCCGGAAATTGCAGCAAGAGCTAAACGTCTCAGCATTTAAGCTTTCATTATCAATTATCAATTTTTAACCCTGCACACCGAGGCATGTAAACTTAATCCAGAGCATATGTTTGCAATAATAGCAATGTGTTCATTTATGGTGGTTTGGAAGTGATCAAACTGTAAAATTTCCATAATCCCCAAATTTCAGCCTAAACACCTGAGATTGTACAAAAGTCTCACAAAAAGGAGAAAAAAGGAAATCACCATGCAATTTATCAAACACTACCAGTCATACCAGACTAACTTATTTTACCTTTGTGGTATTCATCTTTTAAAAATCCATACATTTTTGAAAAAGTGAACCAGGAGATAAAATGCGGTGTGGATTTCTTTTGGGAGTGTGTGTAGGGGAGAAGTTATATTTCAGCTATTTTAAGAATTGTAAATTCACTTTTTCTATTTTTGATAAATCCAAATGAAAACAGGAATAGTTTAATAACTTTACTGAAACTAATGGTTATAAATAATTCACTATTACATATACATGTTGATACTAAACTTTGAGATTTTTTTTAATGAAGAAATATTTCCATAGTATAAATACCTACTATGGAAATAAATAAGCAATATTAAAAGTTTTTCTGGCTTAACACCCTCCATGTCTTAATCTAATAAATGAATACATTTAGGATATAAAACATAGATCTTTAAGGAGAAATTTAATGTTAAAAATTATAATGGTTTTTCTACTCCAAAGGCAGTATAAACTGAGAAATATATAAATTTATATAAAATATATTTGACCTGGTAGCATTTTCAATTTAAAATCCTCATAATTATTTTTGACTATTCATAAAAGAGTCAAAGACTAACTTAATGTGACCATCATCTGTTTATATTAAAGCTACACCTCATGTATGTCTATGTCACAATATATATGATGCGACCCGGCATCTAATAAATGGTTTTACATTTTCTTTTTGTTTCATTTTCGTTTTTGACTGGTTCTTTTACGCATAAATTAGCTACAGCTTTTAAAGGGGAGAACAATCACTAAGTATTGTTCAACATGAATATAATATGAATTGCCAGAGGAAAAATGCTTGAACTTATATTTCCATCAGAAGATGTCTTCTCTTTTAATCTGGATTATTAATAGGATCTGTCCATTGTTTTAGATTATTTAATAGCATGCCTTCAATTCGTTATTGGGGTAACTGAGATTAATTTCAGTTAATGATGTCAGAATGATGACTGGAAACTTTTGGGGGGACGTTATTGCGAGAAACCCTTTTAGTTGTGAATCGGAATTAATGTCCTGAAAGATACAGCGCCATCTAGCAAACTAAACGAGAATCAAACACGAGGAACGTACGAAGCCCCTCGAATAATCCAAAGGGAGAAAAAGAGGGTGGAGGAAGAAGACTGATGAAACTCCTACCTTAGTTTCACCTGGACGGACCCCACACACACACACGCACACCCCCCGCACTAGAGGTTTAGCCTTTGCATTCTGCCGTCTCTACCTCACATCTGCTTCCCCAATGGTAATAACCAGTTTCCAGTATTTATTCACAGAAGAAAATCCACTTGGCTGGCTCTTAATTACATTTCTTGCTCGTTATCTTCTCTCACCAAAGTTTAAAAAGAGAAGAGAATAACCTTGGTCACATAGAGGATAAATACAAGAAATTCGTTTGCTTAGATAGCCTTGTATTTCTTACTCAGAATAGCTAAAGTAATTTGGTGGATCTAATGTAGGAGTTTAAACATTCTCTGAAATATGTATCAAGCCTCCCCCACCCTCTTATTTTTCAGATGAAACTTACGCTTCAAGTGGGTTTTTTGTACTTGGAAAATATTCCTCCTTGAAATATTTGGCTGTCTTTCAAAGGGCAGCAAAACAAAACCATTCTCTATTATCTTCACTTTCTTCGTTATGTTGGGCACAGCTTTGTGCCAGGTGATGTCCACATTTATTGGACTGCAGGACCTGCCCTCCACATTCTGCATCCCGAGGGCATGAAAATTGCAAGTTTACTCGTCCAGATGTAACCGGGTTCAGAAAGCCTGGATTAGAACCTGCCTTCCCCCGTAATAAACATTAGTAGTCATGTGGCCATTATTATGATTTTTTAATCTTCCAAATACAGTACTTTTATTAGGTCAACGGAAGTTTAATGTGTGAGGAAGGAGAAGCAAAACAACACGCGCGCGCGCACAGAGAAAAGGAAGGGGCAAAGAGAGAAGATCCCATGTTAATTATGTGCAAGTCATGTTTCTAACATCTCGGCACAGTTAAACGAGGACAGCAAATTATTTTGCTCCGGAGAAACTTCAACGCTTCCCACAAACAAGGCCCACTTCGGCCTTCCTGGAGACCATCTTCCTGGCAATGGGGCTGCCCCACGCCTGACAGGCCCGAGGAGGCCCGGGGCCCCCCGTCAGCCGGCCTAGCGGGGCTCAGAGCGCGTCCGCTTTCAAGAGCGGCCTTTCCCCGGTCCCGTCTCGGCCGAGGCTGATCCGCAGCCGATCCCCGCGTCGGGGTTTCTTCCGCGGGCCCTCAGATCGGTGAGAGCGTGCTCCGCTCAAAGCCTCGGAAGCACCGTCGCGTTGCACTGACGGGCCAATTTCTCGGGCCGGTAATCGGCCGCCCGTTTAAGTCACATTCGGGGGACTGAACGATTGCCTAAACCGCTGCCTGCCGAAGAGGAGCTCCAAGTAAACTTTTTGTAGGCTGGATGATCTCGGGTGAAATCTGGGACGATAAACCGAGGCTGACTGAGGACTCCTAGCTGTAGGAGTTCTTTAAATGTTGCTGAAATTCCGTGAAAATTAAGACGTCTCGCGGGTGGGGTGAGGGGGTGAAGAGACGCTCTTTGCCGGATCTTTTGATATTGCGTCTCCTCTTCTTCCTCCTCCTATTCCAGGTTTTTCCCACCCAGGTAACCTGCTCCACCGTGGGGTTTCCAGCTACTTAAATGAACATTGATTTATTGCACCTAAAAGTAAATTTACACACACGCCAATGCCACTCTGTTTTGCTTCCCCAGACCCTAAGATTTATTTTCTGCTTAGCGCCGGGCTGACAAAACAATGTCTTTAACTTTATTACACTCCGATGAAGAAATCAGTCTTATTCTTCCTGCCCACCTCCCCCTCCTTTCGAATTAATCGCTCTTGTTACCGGTTTGCTAGGGCTGGCACGAGCGTGGGGGGGGGGACAGGGAGAAGGCTGAGGCATGGGACAAGGAGGAAACTGCAATCAGGGAAAGAAATTTAAATTATTGCTTGGAGACAACTTCATCCGTCTTGGACATTTAATACAGGGAACGAGGACAAAGAGAAAATACAATAAAAGAAAGAGGAAAAGAAGGAGCCCACCAAATGAGAAGGCTGAAGTAATTATTTTTTTCATGAGGGGAGGGTCTATCTTCACTTGAGAGAACATCTGATGTCCTTTACAAAACCTCTCTCGAAATAGGTCGATGAATGAGGAGCAATCATAAAGCAATACACTTAGTTTTAAAAAATCCTCCCTACCACTCTGCCTTACCTCTGCGCAGTCACCCAGTCTAGGAGGTGGCTGATCTCAGGGGACTGGTCGCACTTTGAAGCCGCCTTAACGGTACACTTCATCTACGTTTTTTGTTGTCTTTGGTTCTCATTAAAAGGCCCCTTTCTTCTTTTCACTTGGTAGACTGTCTCGGGTTCCTCATTTCACACTCCTGAAAAAGCTCTCACATCTTATCGAAGAAGGCGCTGAATCACTTTGGGTGGGTGGGAAGGTGGGGGAGGCAAAGTGGGATGGGGGAGATAGGGGAGGAAGAACGTCCACCAGGCGTTTTGAACTGATACGTGACAAGGAGGACGACGGGCGTGTGGACACCAGGGAGAGGCTTCCCGGAGACACTTTGAAGCAGTGTGCTCTTTCTGGGGTCTTAGAGAAACCTTGGAATAGGGCCATCAGAGGAGCAGGGTGCGGGTGTAAATGTGGCTTTTCTCCCTCCTCCTTCCCACAAACCCAGTTCTCACGGAGGAGCCTAGGAATCCCTTGGGACTGACCAATTGAAGACCCCTCACTTGGGGAAGAAAGAGGGGTAATGCGACCGGGGAGGGACCTCAACCGCCTTCTTAGAGGGGACCCTGCCTGAAACGCAGCAGCCCTCAAGAACGACTCTCCTCCCCCCTCTGCTCCCTCCAGTGCGGCTCCACTGCTGCTCACCATGCTTAGGCCTTGACACTTGTTGTCCAGACTGACCAAAGCGAGGCTAAGTTTAGTATCCCTCCAGAGAGTCCTGTCTAGGTTTTTTCCTCCAGCATCTCCTCTGAAGGGAGATTATTTTCTGGGCGTGCATGACCGCGGTTGCACGGATACACCCCCGTCCCAAATGATCCTCAGGATCTTGTCTAAAATGAAACAAAAAAGGGGTGTTCTCTGAATAGCCCCCTATTCAAATTAGCAGAATTTCTTTCTGGCTGCCCTTTGACTGGGGCCTGTCACTCCAAGAGCCGCCAGGACCATTCCTTTCACCTCCTCCCTTCCCACGAGGGCCTTCAACCACCGGGGCTTCGAGGCTTTAGAGAGACCGGCGGGAGATCAGAGCCGGAGCCTGCCTAACCCTGGTCTCTAGGAGCCCTCTCTGGCGGCAAACACGCCCCGCCCCGAGATGAGCAGGGCTTCCGTCTACGGTCCTGCCCTCCCTGGAACCGTTGCAGCGCTCCGTCCCGAGGCAACTTGAGATCTGGGTTTTCCATGCATCTGCACTCCTCCCTCCCTCAAAGCGTGCCTCGCACAGAGCTAGAAGCACTGTGCGGACGAGAGACACAGAAAGGGGGCTGTCGAACAACTACACTTTGGACCAGATTGTTCTGATGTTCAAATCGGGATCGGCCAGAAATCTGATGTAATTTTTAAGGATGGATCCTTGGGGACAATTAACCTGATCTGAAGCTTTTGGTTTTGGAATAGTACTGGTTCTTGGGGACTAGCTTTGTTCAGGCTTAAAACAACTGCTGACAACCAGGTGAGCTATGAAGGAATGCTCTTAGGTCGAGGAGTCTTTAACGATGGGCTTAGGACATAAGGCATCCTGGGCCGTGTTTTGGGCCGTGTTTCCAAGCCAACCTCTGCACATTTAACCCATTATTTAAGCCAGATGTCTGCATGTTCAACCTTTTATTTCCGAGGAAGTTCCAAGTGTTACCTGTGAGATTTGCTCAAGGCCTTGCATTAAGGAGAGGTTCTTTGGTAAAAGAAACCCAGCTGATTTGTGTCCCATGCAGTCCTGTCCCCAACCCCAATATGGGATTCCCACGTTTTCTCAGGGTAGGGCAGAGCGAGCTGGGCCAAGTCCTGATCTTTGCCTCCCTTACTTCCCATGAGAAATTTAAAGACTTAAAAAATCTTTGCAGATTCACTCCCCTATGAAATGGCAGACCCTGCACCACTTTGCTCTTTCCCCACCTTTGGTTACAACCATTTGAAGATGACCTGAATTTCCATTCCATTCCCGATCAGCTTCACGATGACTGGAGGACTGCAGAGAGTTTGAATAAAGAGGGCTGGTTAGAGGCATTGAATTTGAAGAATTCAGTACATTCTGCTAAAAAGTAGAGTCCCCAGATCTCGGCCTGACTGTATAGAAGCAGAGCTAGAGTTTGGCAGGTTGGAGTAGAGTGACTCCGTTCCAATCGGCTGACGTTTCTTGGTCTCCTGGGAGTAACAACAGCTCCTAATACTCTTCTTCTACCTCGATGAAGTGTAGTCACAGACATAAACCCGACTGCTCATTCCCAAAGGGGAGCAGACTCCTATCGAGCCCCTGCCACGAGCTCCGTTCCGGGGGGGCGGCTCTTCCTGAGGGAAACAGAATCAGTTGAAAGAAGCGGTTGAATAAAATACCTGTTAAAATGCTATTAAGCACAGCAGAAGGGCAAGATTCACGCCTCGTTCCGCCTTAATATGCAATTAAATTAAAGCCAATTCCTGGGTCCAGAATCCTCTGCTAAGTTTCAGGGATGTCTGCAGTTAAGTAGCTTTCAACCACCGGTTCTAAGTGGCTTAGGACCCTCCTTTAATCCTTGCCTTCCGTTATAAATATGTTGTACATGTGAGCGCCAGTTTAGCATGACAAATTTCTTTTCCAAGGAAAGCCTTCACCACATCATAATAAAAATCTCCCTGACACATTTGAATTTACAGAAGCAGATGTTAATTTCACCTGGCTCCCCTCATATCTTATTTTACGACCAACTATGTTGTAAAAAGAGCCAACCAATCCCTGTTCTTTGTGCAGGGAGGCTGATCACAGCCTTAGCCTTTTGGCTTGCCGGCATAGTTGGAGGTGAAGTTAAAATAAATGAGGGAATGAGTTGCAATAAGGAAAAAAAATCAGGTTTCATCATAAAAATGGAGCAGGGATGTTTGCAAGGAACTTGTACCTAAGGAAGGAGCATATGCACAGCAAAGGAGAAAATTGCCCAACAGTTGTTGTTTAAGAGGGTCTAGAGGTGGGAGAGGAGTTTGACCAAATTTGTGTAAACTATGGATTATTTTAAATGCTGGTCTAGGACCGTAATAAAGGCTTGATTTGATTAATGGATTATTTATTTATTATTATTTTATTTGGAAAGAAGACAAAAAGATCATGTAGGTGCCAGATTTTATTACCCGAACACCACCCCACAAATTTTGAGGATCCTATTGAGATATCCTTTCTTTTGCTTTAGAAAAGCAAAATAAAACTAAAAACCTTCTGGATAAGAAATGTTTTATTTCAAAACAACTCTCTCCGCAGATCTATACAGTTGCATTCACCACGCTTAACTTTCTATGTGATCAAAGGTAAACGTTCCCACCGCTTTTCCCCTCCTTCCCTCCCTCTCTTTTTGCCCCATTAACTGATATGTTTGAGAAAGATTCGTGTTTGCACTGAGTTACAAGGGGACCAGAACACACAGGAGGACTTGAAACACTAAGCAGAGTGTTCCTTGATATAACAATCAACTGTATGCAAGATTTATGGTTCTACAGTGCTCACCATCAGGAGATGCCAAATATAAAATCCGTAGAAGGGAAGAAACAGACATTCAGAGCCCGATCAAACAGAGTGAATAAACATGCCTGAATCAGGCGGGCACCGGCGCTTCTGTGGCTCTTGGATGGGAAGAAACGCCGCCCGGCTCGCAGGAGGCGCCTTTCTAACAAGGCTCCTTCCTCTACTCATCTTCACCCTTCCCTCTTTCTAATTCAGGGGCTTCCTGGCTGGCGTCACCAGGAGCCAACCTGAGGAGTATTTATAAAAGGTATTTGCTTGCCCTTCCACAGTCACCACCCCTTAATTAATTTGAAAAACAAACCAAAAAAGACTGGCTCTCGCCGGCTGGCCCAGTTCAACTGCAAGCCAGAGGAAAGGAGAAAGGAGAGGCCTGTCCCGACTTTTTCTACGTGCATCGGGCCTCGCCAGCTCCCCATAGCTCGGGATCCAGAGATCGCGGGCAGGCAGGGCTCAGGGTCGCCCGGAGAAGCCGCTGGCAAGCATCTTCCCCGGCTCCGCTCGGCGCCCCTCGCCCGGAGAAGGAGCCGGTGAAAAGGAGCAAACAGCCCCGCCTCTTCGTCCGTCGCCGACGAGGATAGGCTGGCTGCGGGTTTGCATCACCATCCTCCTCGAGCCGGGTGAGGATCGGGGTTTGGGGCGGTGGGGGAGCTTGTTTGTTTCAATAGTTAGGAAGTCTCGTTTGGAGCCGCCGCCGCAGTAACCCCAGCCCCCTAATCCCCATTGCGTCTTTTGTGCTTCATTCTCCCCCACGTCATTTTAGCGGGGGATTTTCACTGCCCTCCTGAAGACCTCCCTACCTCCACCACCTCCTTCTCTCTTTTCCTCTGCAAGAAGGCTCCGCGGAACGGCGCGGAAATTGACCCAGGCGAAGGCCGTGACCGTCGCTTTCGGGTCTCTCGCCCCTCAGGTCTCCTCTGGACAAGACGTCCGGACAAGACAAGGGTCCCGTCTTCCTAGCCTCCGATTTCGATCGCGTCCTCTTGGTGTCAATTCTCTTCCCTCTTTCCCGGCCCCTATTCCCATGCCTTGTTTATGCGTTCGAGTATTGGAGGGGCTAGTCCAGTTGTAAATCAGGACTTCTCCTCGTCTTGGCCTTAGCAGCAGACACTGGCTGCCCGCCCCCGCCTCCCCAAGTTACTCAGGTCGTCGCAGGCCAGAGGCGGTCTGTCCCCAAATCCTTCCTCCATTTGTCCAGTCCCCGCATAACTTTTCCACAGGATTCGCTCTCCATGCCAATGGCCAGGGCAGTCCATTCAGGCACTGAAGAGCCCAGGCGCGGGAACGGGTTCCTCTTCAATTGGTCGGAGCGGCGGCGGGACCAGAAGGAAGCCTTTGAGCGAGGCGCAGATTGAGACATATCAGGATCCGTATAAAAGGGTCATTTCAGGAGGGGGGCTGGACACAAAGTTTAAACTCGTGACTGGCATTCCAGAGAGGCCGCATAGTTTAAAAGCAACAAAGCTAGCCCCAAAGAAAGACTTAGAGAGGAAGGGAGGGGAGGGGGAATTGGGGAGAAGCGAGTAAATGACAAGCATCTGTCAACAGGGACTAATTTGCTCCCTTCCTGCAAGAAACTAATGTATGTGCATGTGTGTGCCTACTGTATTATCTAAGGATCTTTAACTCCTACCCTCTTGAGTGTAGGCTCGTGTTTAATCCTAGTAAGTTTATAAATTGGGACAGAGAACAATCCAAGTGAGAAAGTTTGAATTCAAAGCTCTTTCTGGATTTTGGATTAGAACTAAATCTTCTCCCACCATCCTAATCTTCCCTCTTCTTTGTAAAATCGTTTCAAAGGGAGAGGGTGAGACTAAACGTTTTCCAGCAGCAAAAGAAGAAAGAGGCCAGAGGAAAGGCAAGAGTGACCAAGAGCCAAGCTGCCCCCCCCTTCTCTCCCAGGCAGGTTTTATGCTGCAGCAAAAGCTCTTCCCTCTCAGAAATATTTGGTTTTTATTTCCTCCTCGAATGAAATTCCTTAAAGCTCAGAGGAGAAGGCAGGCTAGTGTGTGTGTGGTGCAGACATGTCTTTCTGAGCTGTAGGTCAGAAAAACAACGGCAAGTTAACTTTTCCAGTCGCAGCAAATCCAAAAAACCGGGAAAGGCATGGGAAGGGAGGGGTCGGATTGGTAGGAATCGGACTAGGCCTGGCGGAGGGGTGTGGAGGGATTGCGGGGCGTTCACGATGCAGAACCCGCGAAGAATCCTGATTCTTTTCTAAACAGCGGGAGACAAAAGCAGAAGAGGCCTAGTGGTGGGCTGGATATCTCTGTTAGTTGTCAGCTCAGGTCTGGAGCAGGCGAGGAATGCTAATCAGCCCCAGCAGAGCGGGGAGAAACTGCAGATCACACAGTCACGTCATCTCTCCCGCTCGCCACCCCCGCCCAACCAGGCGGTCTCTCCTAGACGGCGATCCCAGTTAGATTTGTAATATGTACGCTCGCTTTTGCCTGCCCACACCCACCCGCTAAACTATAGGTCCTGTTTCCTCCCTTTTCTCTACCAATTTCCTTAATAAGTAAGAGTTACACAAGTACACAGGTACACATATTCGTCTTTCGTTCTCCCTGGTTCAGACCCAGAACTCCTAGATTGATTTCCAAAAGGTTTAAACTGGAGTTCTTCCCTTCCCTTCCTTTCCTTTCCCCTCCGTCTAAATTGCAATACTTGACATCCAGGCTTCCAGGCTGTCCCACTTCATACACGCAGCCGCAGGAACGCCCGCTCATACACACAATTTTCTGTCCTCCTTTAAGTCCATAGCTGACCCCAGGGTTTAGTCAACGCTTTCTTTATCTGCCCAAGAACATCATATACATCAAACGTCTTCCTAAACTACCGTCAGCCAGGGATCTCTCTTCCTTGCCCCCCTCTTTTTCGGAAACAGCCAGCATCAGGTAAGATTCGCGGATGGAAGGAGGGCAGGGAGCCAGAGAGGCTGCTGCCCTTTCAGAGCTTGCCTGCTTTCAGCCAGCTAGACTTGACTTCAGAGGCAGTCCGGCGCTCTCCGTTATTCCCGAGATGGGGAGAGGAGATTCAATTTCTTCCTTCCCATTGTCAGTTAATGGCTTTTCCCCCCTATACCAATCATATTTATAAACCGATTTGCTCTTTTCCGTGTTATCAGCCGGTGGGCGATCGAGAAGAAAGAGATCGACAGATCTTCATCTAACCTCCAACTTCTTGCGTTTTCCTTCCCAGCCACGTGGATCTGCTGCACATTCAGTGGATCGCTGAGTTTAAACCGGCTGCCTTTGAATTCAGCAGGGGTCAGATTGGAGCAACAGCAACATTGGATAAGGCCGCATTTCTAGTTCAGAAGGACTGTCTCCTCCTATTTACCAGGCAAAGCTACTCCGGCCTCCAAATATTGCGGGTCATTGACTTAACTTTTCGATTATGGAAGCCCTTCCCAACAGCACCGCCGACTCACCCCGAATTGCTCGCCTGCACCCGGCCGAAAAAAGCCTGCATGCCCTTCCTTCCTTCCTTCCTTCCTTCCTTCCTTCCTTCCTTCCTTCCTTCCTTCCTTCCTTCCTTCCTTCCT
>JANHZU010002396.1:118873-133935 GCA_032468055.1 Acrochordus granulatus | reverse complement strand
TTCCTTCCTTCCTTCCTTCCTTCCTTCCTTCCTTCCTTCCTTCCTTCCTTCCTTCCTTCCTTCCTTCCTACCTTCCTCCCTTCCTACCTTCCTTCCTTCCTTCCTTCCTTCCTCCCTTCCTCCCTTCCTCCCTTCCTCCCTCCCTTCCTCCCTCCCTGCCTTCCTGCCTTCCTGCCTTCCTGCCTTCCTGCCTTTCAATTCCTCTTATTGCTTTTGCTGCGGCCGCTGTTTAAACGGCGGCGATTGGCATCCTAATTTTGCGTGTGATTACTGGCGAGGAGCTCCCACTGAGCTCCTCGAGACCAGTTTCAAGAGAAGACGAAGAAGCCCGCAGCCTCACCGGGACTTGCTTCTGAGTGAACGGCCTGGCATAAAGCTCTTGGCCAGGAAGTCGGGTGACTGCTGCTTTTCCTGGACTCAGAGAAGAAGCCGGGCGGCAAGCACACAACCCGGAAGATGCCGCGGCGGGCCGCCCCTTCGGCTCTTGCGGAGCCCATTGGTCCTCTTGTCTTCCCAACTGGCCTCTTCTCTGCCCGGGAAGCCCCGGATCTGCAGGGGAGAATAACTGGGAGGAGGGGGAAACTGTTTTTGAGAAACTGTTATTTAATTCCAACGGATGCAATTATTTCTCTCTCTCACTCTCCTTCTCTTCCTTCTTCTCTTCCTTTTCTGCAAAGCCACATCCCACCTTTGAAAGTGGATCCGTTGACAAGTAAGGGTAATAAATGAGGGGCGCTTTCAGACAGATATCTCAGACGTGAAATTGCGCCCAGCTGGTTGTGTAAGCAAACAAATCGCCCCATGTTCGAGGCTCTCGACTTGTGGCGGTGATGAATGGACGCAGAGGTAAATGGCTCTTTAACTCATTTAGGAATAAAACTCTTTTGGCTTCTCAAGTCAAAGCGCTCGGGAATGGACTGGATCCGGAGCGAGTCTTTAAACAAGAGTCTTATTAGCTTCCACGTGTGTTCCCTCCTTTTTCCTTTCTTCTGACACCCCCCCCCCACCACTTCAGGGAGCTTTCATCAAAACGCGGACTAGTTAGGAAGCCCCGGCAGGCTCGCGAAGCAGTCGCCAGGCTCCCGGAAAGCTCGAAGACCTTGGCAAAGTAGTTAGGCTGACCGTTCGCCTTTTCCCTTGGAAACCCATTAGAAAAGATGAATCTTTTTAAAAACATTATTCTCCTAGCGGACGGTGTGTGTATTCTTGAAAAAATGAGCTCGGATTGTTGACATCGAAGCTAATGACCCGGGTGGAGGCAGGAGAAGCAGAGTATATTTCATTCTTTTTATCTCTTCCCCTCTTTATATTAAGGATAAAAATAAGATTGAAACTCATTGCAAAAACTAGGAGTCAAATAGAAGATAAATATTTAGGAGGATATTTTAATCCTCTATCCAGGTGGAGAGTTCAGACTACTTCAGAGATCTGACATTAGTAGACACTCGATACAAAACAAACTGCAACCCCAATTCTGCTCCTGGAGGAGGGTGAGATGGGGTTGGTCCTCTCTGTCCAGGCTTATGAGGCAAGTAGTGGGGCTATTCGGTTTATGGGTAGTTTCTTCTGGGGTCCTTATTTTTATAGTGAAAACACAGAAGAGATTAACCTTACTTTCAAGTCATACAGCAAACCTGTAAGAAAGGATTCTTTTAAACTATTACTATTTTTTAAAATTCCAGAGTAGTTTTACTCAGTAAGATTTTCCACTTACTGTAGACAAATGTAGAACTCTTATCCTCCGCAAACATTTTATTTGCAAAAGAAAATCAAACATAATTTTTCTATATTAAAAGAAAAAATATGCTGACTAGACTTATTCATGATGAGTTGACTTGAAAAAGAAGAAGCCTAACTCATCTTCATCTTTTAATAATGCGGAGAAAAGTACTATCTATGCTTGAACTTCTAATGGCCATTTCTTTGATATATGACTATTATCTTTTATATGGAGGAGACTGTCCAAAATATATTTGTTCATTGCTTCTTTTATTTGACATTAAGTACGACTCAATAGACTTTTTCTCTCTGTTCCTCCTTTTCTTCCTGTTCTTTTCTTTTTCTGAGTCTTTCTGTCTTTCTCTACCCTCAGCCCCTCCCTCAGTCCAGCTTCTAGGCTCTTGAAAAAATAAAGCTACTTTCTTTGGTTTATAAAAAAGATAATAGATAATTCTCATATAGCAATTATGGGAGCCCAGGCATGTAACTTCAATAAAAAAACAAAACAAGGACAACAGCAAAATCAAATAAAATGGCTGTGGCTGAATTCCACTCATAATTCAAAGTGCAACAAAGAAATGAAATCCAATTGATGATTGAAATACCCCAAATGCTAGCCAATTCTGGTGGTATCCATTCCTCTCATTTTGTCCCAAAATAGCAGTTTACCACTTCCTGATTTCTTCTGATATCTTGGGTAAATATTCCCATCACCACAGTAACAAAGACGTTGCTCTTCTTGACTTGAGATGCGAGGATGTGGAGTCAACATCTGTAGGACAGCAGGTTGGGAGAAGGTCTTTACTTTAAGACCTTCCAGAGATCATCTGTCTAGCAAAATGCTGAGCTCTTTTCCTTAGGAAGATTTAATCCTTTTTCTCATGAAGGAACAGGGATTTCTAAAGTTTGTTGTCCCTGAACATAACAAATGTACAAGCAAGAGCCTGTAATGAATGCTTGCAAAAAGTGCTCTTTTAGAAAGAGCTTTTAATTTTAGAGATGCAGAAAAAAAATAGGGCTTCATGCTCAACAAGCAGCTACATGAGAGTGTCACTCTCCTCATAATTCTTATCAAAGCTCCTGCAGTTTCCATGATTCATCTGAGGAGATTCCAAAGTTAGTCTATTTAGAGAAGGCTAAGCTGAAATAGAAGGGGAAGAAGAGGCCAGGCTCTTTAAAAGCATTTGCCAAAACCAACTAAAATTGGCTATTTGGGAAAGTCTGCAAAAAAGAACTGCAGCCTAAGTTCTAAGTGGCATCCTGGCTTGGAGTGTAAATTAAGGTTTGTTTGGCAACCATACCCATTTCCACAGAGAGCAGGAGATATTTTTGAGGTTTTTTTTTTGTTGTTGTTCATTGGTTCTGTCCCAAACCACACACTGCCCACAGCAGTTAGATAACCTTGGAAGATAATTCTGGTTTCTAAAACTTTTTTTGGCATGGCTAAAGATATCATGTTGTATGACAAAGGGCAAAAGGCTTTTCAGGCACCTGGCTAGTTCAGATTCTGTGCAACTACTGGCCCAACTCTTTTTAACAAGCATCATTTGGTTTCTCTCTCCTTTCTTATGACAAATTGGGAATTCTTGTGTCTTTAAAATTTTACTGCATTGGACATGAAAAGAAAAGAGGCCGTCATAGCCTCAGTTCTGGAAACCAAAGCTCCTTCCCATACTTTATCTAGACGTGATTGTTGCTTTTTTGTTCCTTCCAGTTTTAAAGCATTTATTCATATTCTGGTCCACCCCAGTCAAAAATGAGTTAGATGGGAAGGAGAATAGGTCAATCTGAGAAATCATACCTGGTGTTATGAATTGGAATCCTTTTTATAATTCTGAGAATGCTTGGGTTTCTCAAGGACTTTAATTTTACCAAGGATTAGATGGTCAAGGTAAATAAAAGACTAATAAAGAATATAATAGAGTGTCTAATTCTAAAGGTGTGAAGTTGCCTTCTTATTCCTCTAGTTCCACTCTGCAAAATGATCTGTACATAGGCTTGCTGGTTCATTGGAAGCCAATATTAAGCAGTACTGAAACAAATGAAAGTCAAGGTGCATCCTCCTCTTCCTGAAAGGACTAGTCTTACAGACTAGCTGCTGACAGTGGTGATTATGAAGTTTTAAGTGCTCTAGGTCTAGAAATTTGTGCTTGTTTGCTCAGTCTCCTAAGATCTCTTGCATCTGGAATACTGAAGAAGGAAGGAAAGGAAAGGAAGTAAGGAAGGAAGGAAGTGAGCCCAAGTGAGTTGAACTGAAAAAAGCTTAACAAAAACAGAAAAGTATAGGGAATGCAGACATTCCCTAAATTAATAGGGGAAAACTTGTCATCAGTTTCAATAACTGAAAATCCTGCCTTATATTGAAACCTTCCTAGTTTGGATGACTAGGAAGAGAAGAGAGAAAAAGAGAGAGAGAAAGAGAGAGAGAGGCTGGGAGTGGGGGAAACTTCCGTGAATGTTATTTTTAAAGATCTGGCTTTATTAATACGTTAAGAAAGAACTCCCTTGACAGTGTGTGTTCTTACAGCTCCATCTCAGATCCTATAAAACATTAATGTGCTGAAAGCTGTTACCAGGATAGGCAGAGACCAGCCCTGGGAAAGTGGTTGTCTTCAAAAGGGGCTCCCGCACTGAGAACTGCTGATGCATTTGGAGAGGGAGGAGAGAAAGAAGGTGGGTGGGAAATGGAGCTTTCACATAGCTTTTCTGTGCTCAAACGAAGAAGCCTCAAGGAGACTCTTCAGTGTACCCCCCACTCTGAAGAATGGCACAGGCCTGTCCTTGGGTCTGAACAGAACTCCAGACAGCTGTAGCTACAGCTCTCTTTTGCTTTCATACATACTCAGAAGAGATCTCAGAATACTGAGAAACCCCTTCTCTTAACGCCATAGAATTGAAGCCACAATAATGTGTGTGTAGGGGGGAATGAGTTTAGGACCTATAATAAAATTATTTAACCTCTACAAAGATACTGATACCCTTACCCAGGCCACAAGCAGTCTCCACCCCCATTGACACATAGACCCATTCCCATTGGTATTTGGGATTAGGCACACACAAGGACTGAAAACCACCAGCAGGCTATTAAAGGGATTCCTTCAACTCTCTCTGTTTCGTCAGCTTTAGTCACAACCCCTGTAACATCAAACCAATTGGCGTGGGAATGCTGAGAGACAGAGTCACCTTGCTAAACAGGAGGTCCAATGTGTTATCTCCATTTCCACCCTTTGAAACTCTGGTGGAAGCTGAAAAGCAGACATTGGTGTGGGGAGAGAAATAATGTGTACAACTCCCCAAACAACCAAGTAGGGAGATGCTCCAAGAAACACAGACTGGGGGGAGGGCAGCGGGGCTCGGTCTTTCAGGGTGTTCTTGGTTGCCTTTTGTTCTTTTTGCTAAATTCTTTTATTTTTGTTTAAATTCTCACTTCAATTTTAATTCTTGAAGAACAGCTTTGACAACATATATCGCACTCATTATAAGAAGCAAAGGGTTATATCAAAATTATTAGTATAGAATCACAGGAAGCCTGGTTTGGAACCAGAAAAAAAAATACAAAACAGATATAGATACATACACACAGAACAATTCCTCGTTTTTTTAATAATTATTTGGAAAATGTTATTTCCCCCTCCCTAATTTTTGTTTCTTCTGTTGTTTTTTTCTCCTTTTATGCGCATACGATGTTTAAATTTTACAAAAAAAGTGAAAATAAAGACTAATATTTTACAAAACGAAGAACAATGTTCGTGGTCAGTGTTTACCTGTGGATCCCCCTCCCGTTCCCCCTCCCCCTCAGTTCAGTTTAGCGTCAGTTTCGTTTCTTAAACTGTGTTCTGCTGTACAGTTGATCACTTCAGTCCGTGATCAATCCAGGAAAATCCATCTAATCTTCCTCCTTTTCCTCTTTTCTCTCTTTCTTGGAGGGGGGTGGGAAGTTTAATGCGAAAATCCCTTCGGTCTTTGCTATTTTTGTTTATTCGTTTTAAAGTCTCCCACCTCAGAATCGCCGTTGGTTCCGCACACACGAGCTGAGCTGAGCTGCCCCGTTTGGCCACCGCCGCCGGGTCGGAGTTGCCAGCCTCTGCCAGTCTTTCCGTCAGGACGAGGTTTCCGAGTGCCCGGCCTTAGGGAAGTGGGGCGTGTGTGGGTCCCTTTCTTTGCTCTCTCCTCGAGACCCCCCACCTGGCCGCGCAGCCGCAGGGCCTGTGCCGGATCTCTAAGGGGGGAGGCCAGGGGCTGCTCTAGGAACACTGGATCGACATGTAAGGCCAGTTGAAGCTGCTGCCGGAAAGCAGCATGTCTCGAATGAGCGTCTCGATGGGAGTTTTACCTACCAAGCGGACGAAGAACAGCTGCTCGATGACCGACGAGGAGACGGTGCGCAGAGAAGGGAGCCGGAGCAGCAGCTTGCCGAAACGGCTAGGCTGGTTGGGGTACTGGCTGCGCACGTATTCCTCCAGGGCGCACTGGGATTTCTCTTGCAGGCTCTCGATGTGCGCAGCGTCCGATAGGCCACAGGCATCTGTCCGGCCACCAAAAACAGCAGCGTAGGCAAAGGGGAGAGACAGCAAGGCAAGATGGTTAGCGAGGGCTGGCCCTCCTGCCCCGCCGCGGCCATCCGACCGGAGACCCCGGGACCTCCCTGCGGCCCTTTGTAGGGCACTTCATCTGACTGGCATCTCCAAACAGGGGGCAAGGGGAGCCCGAGCCATCCTCCTCCGCCCGGCAGCGACACGCTGTAGACGCCAGGGAGGGCCCAGGCCTCGCTTCTTCCCAGAGCTGCATCCTATTGTTAGCTGGTGGACACGCACACTTGCCCTCCCTGCGTAGCGAGAGACCGCCAGGCCCCGCCAGCTGTGTACATGGCAGTCTCCGAAGGACGCCTCCCCCCTCCAGCGCACCCTCCGCCCTCGGGAAAGCCGCGAGGTGGGCTCAGCGGGGCTCAGCCGGCGTGCGCAGGGGGGAAAGCCGGACCAGGCGACGATTCGGATCGCTCGCGCGAAGGGCCGCCGCCTCTCTTTCCGGGGGGAGGCGAGAGAACAAGCGAGCAGGAGGAGCGCATTGCTTTGTCTCTGGATCTAGACGATCGCGTAATTGAAAATCGGTCACATCTCTGGGAGCCGCATAATCACTGCCGGGAAAATGGCTCAGTTCCCGGCCCCCCGCCCGCCCGCAAGCTTGCGCTGAGAAGGCGTCCGCAGCTGCTCTGCTCGCGCTCACAAAGCTGCGCCGCCTGCCTGGCCGGAGCGGCGAAGCCGCCGCTCCCAGAAAGGGAAGGCCTCCGGAGAGCGGGGAAGTGCCTGGCTCTAGCTTTCTCTCGGAGGGGAAGGAGACGCACTTCCCGGAACCAGAGAACTGCAGGAGGGGAGCCCCCCTCGCCTTGCAGACATTCTCCGTCTCCCTCCCTCTTTTTATCGTGGGGTTAAAGCAAAAAGACGGCCGGCTCATCTCCCTATCCTCCCTTTTAGCTTTCCTACCGCCTCCCTAACTTTGGTTTTAAAACAGGTACGGAAAAGAGAGTCCAAGAAAAAGAAATGGGGAAGAAGCCATCTGCGCGTAAGCGATGGGTGCTTCAGGCAGGGAAGGAGGGAGCCGTCGTCGTCTGCCTTGTTCAGATTCATAACTTGTTTTCTTCTATCAATAATAAATATTTCAAAACATCATGATCACAAGGCAGCCGTCAACTAGCACGGTGGTTTAGCAGAGATCAAAGAGCTTTTGAGATGGATGTGTGAGTGTGTGTGTGAGAGAGCGCGCGAGTGTGTGTCTATGTAGGTATGGTGTGTGTGTGTGAGACAGAGAGTGAGCATGCATATGTATGTATTAAACTGGGAGAAACTGTCCCCAAAGCAGACCTTAAAAATGTAACACCTCGGAAAAGGAAATGGAAAATTATTTGCACAATTCTGTTTGGACTGTTTTTTTAGCTGGTATTGCGTATTAGTTTTGTGACATGGGATCTCCCATTTCAGGCCAGGCTTTCAAAAGATTGCAAAGCACCTTCATGCCCACGCTTCTGGCCTCAAGCGAAAATAGAAATAAACCAAGCTATAATTCAAAAGCTTCTGAGGAAAAGACCTTCCTGACCTCAGCTACAGACTAAGGAGCGCTTAGATGTACAATTACGCACACCCGACTGTTGTGCTAATCCATGCTTTTGCTTTAAATGCAGTGATCATTTGCAACATCTAAAATCAGGGGAGGAGGTGCAGGGAGAAAAAAAGAGTGAGAATGTGAGAGAGAGAGAGGGAGGAGGCAGGGAGGGAGATTGCAATGCACAGACGTCAGGCAGCAGAGACCTGCCCTTATTTGTGGTCCATTGTAGTGAAGAAGAGTCACTATCTTCTTTAGCTGTGACTGAGAGACCTTCCTCCTCTACCCCTTTTAGCTTCACTCCTCCATTTGCCACATTGCCCTTTTCTGTGAGGGTCCTGAGTTTCAGGCAACTTCTAAATAAGGCAGGATGAAAGGTTCTGATTGCCTCAGCATATCTCTTTGGAGGCTCCCTGCCCTATTCTCTAGATTGGTAAAATATTTATTTCTGCTTCTGCTATCTCCAGCTTGAGGCCACCATTGGGATTGTGAGAAAGAACATCGACAAAGCCCCACTTCTCCTTAAAATATCCAACACATGCTTAATAAAACATCTTCGTCTGTTATTTATTTCTTCAAGCTTTATTCCTACCCAATACATAAGTGGTGGGCTTTTGAATTTATTTAGCACTCCTTGCACTCAAGATTATTCCCTCCTCCCCACTCCCCAGCAAACATGTCTGGATCAAGGGGATGTTTTCAACCAGACAATCTAAAAATTAATTAAACAATCTATGCTATCTGATCGATTAGCTGATTGAGGTGAAATAGACCAAAGAAGGAGAGCAATGCATATTCACCTTCTTTGGTTTACCTCTTTGCAAAGAAAAGAAGGAATGGGAGGAGAGATCTAAAAAGGGAGAAGGGAAGGGTGGACAAGAAAATTGCATTTCTCTCACTTTCTCAAGTGGTTATATATTATTTCCTGAGGTCATTATTTCTGGATATTTTCCTTTCAAATTAACGGCAGAGAAACTATTTAAATAAATAGAAGTTACTACATAGCACATGTCAAGTAGACCTTGAATTACATGGAGAATATTTCACCTAATGCACTTAAGAGAGTTTAGCTCAGAAAATACTGGTGCAATCAGCTTGCAAATGAGAAAATGAGAAATCAAGATTCTTACTATGTTGGAGATAGATTTATACAACTGAGCTGCTCTGATATTTCTATGGGTAATGTTACCTGTATAATTCTAAACTGAAGAGGGCTGTGCACTCCTATGTGTTAATTAAAAATACATCTTCTAAGGAAATTAGCATATTGGTGTAAAAGTAAATAAGTTAGGATTACTTTTAAAGTGCTATTTAACTTGTTGTCAATCTCCAAACTTTTTGTGGGTGAATAAAAATATTCGGAAGTCCGAATGATGGTGACCAAATAAATAAGAAAGACAAGAAACACACTAAGCTCCAAGTAGGCTTAAACACTGACCTCTCATCTTAAAAACCAATGATTTTGAAGCAAGGTCTATTTTGCATTTAGGATCAGATTGAGTTAAGCTTCTGGGACCAGGTGGCTAAAAATGTTTTTTCCATCCATCAAAGTTTGCTTAAAAAGTTGGATAGCTTGATGAAAGATTTGCCATCAATTACCTTCTGGCCAGCAATCAAAACAAGATTAGCCCAAGTGGAAATGTGTGTATATGAAAACGGAGAAGGGATAGTTGAAGTGGGGAAATGTGGGGAGTAGGAAAGAAACTGATTCAGAGTTACAAAAGGATTATGCTGGAAAACATTATTTC
Organism: Acrochordus granulatus; assembly: GCA_032468055.1. Taxonomy (NCBI): domain Eukaryota; kingdom Metazoa; phylum Chordata; class Lepidosauria; order Squamata; family Acrochordidae; genus Acrochordus; species Acrochordus granulatus. The sequence goes on along the minus strand of JANHZU010002396.1, from coordinate 124,372 downwards.
CGTGTTGCAGTTGGTAACAAATGACTAATTATGAACAATTAACATTGCTGCTAACTCCCACAAAATGTAGCAATATCCATATCTGCTTTATGAAATCAGACAGGTAAGGCTGGACCAGGATTTGAGAAAATGGGGGCGGGGGATGTCAGACTTTATAGTCTGGAGCTATTTCAGTGAAGCTTTTGAAGCAACCACCTTCTTTCTTTATATTCTGGTTTAAAAGGTGTTTTAAAACTCATCTGAGTATTCTTGCCCTTTGTCCAGTTTAAATCTAACCATTCCCTTGTCTCAAAAAGAATAAATGGGTTAAGAAAAAGTAAGTGAGGCTGCAGTAGAAATCACCCTGAAAAATGCCACCAGGGTCTCCTTTTGTCAGTTGTGAAAAACATGTTTCCGCCAGGAAAACAGACCAAAGATAAACGCAGCCCAAATGTCTCTATGGCTGCTTCGTAAATCTCCCCATTTGTTTTAAGATCTGCACTTGATCCTCTGCAAAGAAAGAGTCCTCACTCGAGCCCTGCATTTGCAGCCAGAGGAACAAGGGGGGGCAGTCACAGTCCACCTCTCTGAGCATTGCGCATACCAATGAGTTCCCATCTAAATAAATTATCCAGTGTTCAAATCAATATTAATACCATGTTTGCTACATTACAATTTTGCACAAATTTAAGAGTCATTTGGCTACAGTGTAAATACTATTTCTCAGGCATGTGAGGCTACAAATATTGATGAATTCTTCCTCTCAATCAGGAATTCAGCAAGACTGGGCAGTGAAATCTTTGTACATTGCTTGAGTTCAGGTTTAAGGGGAAATTTAACAGAAAGAGATACTAAGAAATTATTTTTTTAAAAAACAACACAACTATTCCTATGACCCTTGAACTGTACCTGGGAATAAATTCTATTGCATTCAGTGGTATTTAGTTTTGAACAGACATGGATATGGTTGTCCTGTGTAAAGTGCAAATTTAGCTCACAGACAGCCATACCTTTACAGTAAGACCCAAAGCCATCTCCTAATATTTATTCATAAATCTTTGAATGTATGTATACATGAATCAAGCAGGTTTGCAATAATAGATAGATGCCTGACTTTTTATAAACTTCAACTGAGCACTTCAGAAGTGAGTTTAATATTCTCTTTGGAAAGTTAGTTCTGAGCAAAATTTGGACCAGCATGTTATCCATCCCTTTTCCTTATTTAATTGGGGGTGGTGTGGTGTTGAAACTAATTTGTTAGTATTTTTGTAGAGTTGCATCATATATTTTTATGTGCTTTTATTTGTGAACCAGAGCTTAGGAAGGAGAAACTACAGAACCACAGACATTTTGGGAGGTGGAGAAGAGAATTAAAAAAATGGGGCTAGAATCAGGAGAAACGGGCAAGAAAATGTTTTTGCCGATGAATGTTTGCAACCTTGGGATAAACTTGTCTCTTTCTCTCTTTTTGGAACTCAGGCCAATTTTTACCTGCTCCTCTGGCCACAGCAATGGAAATTATGAATAGGTTCCAGTATAGGGAAAGGGGATCACACAGCAGTAAACCAGTACTACTGATGATTTGTGTCTCTGCCTTCTCTATTCAATAAGCTCTGGCGAACAAGCTCTGGCGAAAAACCTCAGCCGAGGTTTTGAACCTCCTCCTCCTCCTCTCTTTTTTCGTCCTGTCTCTCTCACTCACATTTAATTTACTTATTAAAGACATTTATACGGCCGCCCGACTCACACACAGCGAAACTGGGAGTAAGGGAACAAGGTCGGTGCGACACCCACCCGCTCCGCTGCTCTGAAGCCGATCTCTGCGAAGGCACCGCGTCCCTCCAGCTTTCGCGTGCCAGTTTCACCGCAGGCCCACAGGAAGCGGCCGCGGCCGCAAGCGCCGCCTCGCGCGGCCTGCCGCCAGGCCCAAGCAGGCTTCGGCCCCTCGTCGCGTGGGGCGACAGGAGAGCCGCCGTCCTTTGGCGGAGGTCTCGGGGACGGGGACGGCGAGCCTGCGCCGCTTGTGAGGGAGCGGGCTGGGCCGCGCGGCCTCCGCCAGCCTCCTACCCAGCCCGCCCGGCCCGGCCCGGCCACTGACCTGAGGTGAAGAGGACGATGGCTTTGAGGCAGCTGTATTCGGCGGAGTCGACGTGCAGGGCCTTGAGCTTCTCCACCTGCTCCTGGAAGATGCGGATGTGGTCCATGAAGGCCACCACGCGGTCGGCGGACATGGGCGAAGCGTGGAGCCCAGCGGCGGCCAAGAGCGGGGCCACGTGCAGCGGCATGGAGCACTGGGCCGCGTTGAGCACGAAGAGCTCGCTCCAGGTAAGACGCAGCAGGGCCACTTGGTCGGTGATCTGCAGGTCCGGGAAGAAGGGGATGTTGCGGGCCCACTCGACGGCGCTGAAGAGCAGCCGCGCCGCCAGCTCGCAGATGTTCTCGATGCCCATGATGTTGTTGGGCTGCATGCACTGGCTGCCGTAGCGCGACGTTGGGTAAGGCTCGGCTCGCAGCAGCAGCGAGATGTAGCCGGACAGGTAGCAGTGGCCGTTCAGCGGGTCGCCGTTGGTCAGCGCGTACTGGCCCGGGTTCGGCTGGCTCGGAGGCATCCTTCCTCGCTGAACCGCTGACGAAAAGAGGGAGAGAGAGAGAAAAGGAGAGGAAATGTGCATCCGGCAGCCTGGGCAAACCCCAGCCCGCCAGAAGCCGCCAGAAGCCCCTGCGCGAGGCAAAAGCAGCAGCAGCAGCAGCCCAAGCAAAGCGCGCGCGCGCGCACCGTACACACACAGGCTCTCTCCCTTTGACATGGGCACACACACACACAGATCCGAAGGTACGTGTATGGATAATACGGCAGACACAAACAATGTATGCCCCCTCTCTCCCTTCCCCCGCCCGCAACCTTGCGTTATTGTGTAAATGAGGACGCCCGAATGCTCCTGCGAAGGAGGTTGCCTTTCTCCTTGCAAGACAACGAGGATGCTGCTGCTGATGATAACAATAATAATACGGTACAGATAAGAACATAGGCTTTCAAAGCTGCGTCTGCCAACACCACAAAAAACATCAGGTCCCACCTGCAAAATGCTCCCTCTTCCTCTTTCCAGAGAACCAGTTAGACATTCTGAGTCCTCTTTAGCTCAGTCACTGCTCAAAGTTATTGCAATTGCAAAATACCATCCAGCCAAGCTCCCCCTTTATTTGCCAGCCTGGAATCACACAATAAGGCTACCAAACTGTTGGAGGGCTGTAACGGTCAGGGAGAACTCTCCTTAGCCTTGCAAGCTACTCTTGGCTAAACAATCAGGTCCCAGTCCAACTAAACACACACACACACAGACAGACAGACATTCAGTCACTAAACTGAGCCCTAGTCCAATTTAGACTGAGTACTCTGTTCAAAAGGATGAGGGGATTGTTATTGTTAAATGAGATGAATTTAAATAAAATGTGGACTTACAGAAGCCAAACATGAGCAGCAAGGAGGGAAGGATAATGCCAAGTCTTTAACTGTGTGGTTCCAGAAAGCACCAACCTGCTTCTGCTTTGACTAGTGAAGACAAATATTTTAACTGTGCAACATGCACAACACACATGCACGCACACATGCTTGCACGTACCACTCAAATGCCATAAACTCATTCACTGTCCCAAATGTAAGCATGTTTGGATTTATCTAAAGCTGATCAAAGTTTGTATGTGTGGATATCCATGTGTAGTTTTATTAATCTGAGGCCATGAAACTCTAACTTGAGACTTATAAATAGAGGTGGCAAAGTGAAGAGAGGGCCTTTGGTGATTATTTTAGGTCCCCCTAAATTAATATTTTCAGTTTCATACCATATTTTTCAATCAGAATATATCTGTCTAGCTGTCAGAACATTGCCTCAATTTATATGCTATAGTTTAGATTTCAAAGCTGCAGCTGTGCATTTCACAGTTGAAAGATAGTGAGGGATTTATCTCCTTCATACATTTCTGCACTGATTCATTTCTAGTTACATGTTTCTTCAAGACCTCTTTTCTGACAAAAGCTGGCTGAAGCTACAAATGAAGTCATCAATGGACAGTTTAAAAAAATATCCTTTTTTCTGTAGCACAAGGGAGAAAGTATTTTAACATTTTTCAAATTTTCACTGAAGAAAATAAATTATTTGATCTATTTGACGCTTAGGGCATTTTTAACCAGAGCATGGAAATAGCATATATTGCAAGTAAATCTGGGAAAGGAAAAAGAAAAAAGTAAATGGAAAATATTAAAAATAAAGGATTTCTCTCTTTGAGGATGGGCGGGGGGGAAGAACCTGGTTATTACAATACTGTAAGTTTTCTTGTTTGCTTTCAGACATTGACCAGCACAATCCAGAAATAAGCTATGTCTTATGGTAACAACAACAACAACAAACAACAGCAATCATAAACTTGGAGGTGGTTTACAATTGCTATGTAATCCTGTACTGAAGAGACAATGGGGTTTGGTCGAGAAATGAAATGAGCAGCACAGAGAGGGATGGGGGTGGTGAAATGAAAGAAGTATAAAAGCACAGCACATTCACAAACTTTCCTTCCAAAGCATGAGGAGAAATGAAATCCTGACAAAGGCCAGATCTTGGAAAGTGAGGAGTAGCTAGCTGATGAGGAAGACACCAGAAAGAAGCAATACAAGCAACGTAATTCACACATGCACGCACACACACTCTTGAAATATATTTCTTTGGGAGGATGAGGAAGTTTGGCTTATCTGAAGTTCCACCCACCCCCTCTCCATTTTAATAGTAATTAAGAATATTAAAGCCAATGTGGAAAAAAGGGCTGCTTATTTGCCCTTGTCCTCCTTCCTCAGTTCCAAACTATCAAAAAAAAAAAAAAGGGATGTATGTGAAGAGGAAGAGAGCCATAACTTGACTTCTACCCTCGGTGCTCTTGGATGCTGGCATTAATAATAGTAACAGTAATAGTAATCTGCAGGTGGAGTGAGAAGCTGTGATGTGGGGGAGAAGAGGACAGGGGGGGCAGCACATCTCCCCCCTCCAGGACCTGGTCTCAACACACCCCGGAATAGGGAGGAAATCATATTCACCTTCCCGCCTCATGCCCACTTTGAGGCACTTCTTCAGGCGGCAGTATTGGCACTGGTTGCGGTGGTGCTGGTCGATGGGACAGTTCCGGTTGGCTCGGCAAGTGTACGTTAAGTTCCTGCGGACACTCCGCTTGAAGAAACTTTTGCAGCCCTCGCAGGTGAACTGCCCGTAGTGCTTTCCGCTGGACTTGTCGCCGCAGACGACGCATTCAATGTGCTGCTGTTGCTGCTGGCTCTGTCCGGAGCCCTGCTGCTGCTGGCCCTTGTCGCCCGGCGTGGATGGGGCGCCTGGCTGACTTGGCGTCTGTGGTGTGTGAGGGGCCGCCGAGGCCCCTTGCTGCGGATCCCGGCCCGGCTGAGCTGCTCCAGTGGGGCCGCCCCCGGCCACGTCCTCTTGCGCATCTCGCCAGCTGCTAACTACCATTGCCATATCTCGGGCC
>JANHZU010002396.1:100494-114606 GCA_032468055.1 Acrochordus granulatus | reverse complement strand
CGGACTGCAGTGAGCAGGGAGAAAAAAAGAGGCAGAGCAAAAGAAAAGCGCAGGGGGAGGGAGAAGGGGCGAGAGCGGGAGAAACAACGAGTCAGAAGAAGCCTGCGAGAGGCACCAGCTCCTTGACAAGGTTCCTTCGTAGTCCGGATTCTCTCAACTGGCAGGCAGCACCCTGGGCTGTCTAAGGCAAGTAGATTTTGCTTTCTGTCGTGTGTATTTCTGACAAAGTTAGATAGACACTGGGAAGCAGCATCCAACTGCTTTGAGCCGGGATTTTCTCCCGTTCCCTCCCCTTCTCCGTTTTCTCCTTCGTCCACCGAAGCAGCCACTTGGACACGGGAACTTTTAAAAATCTCTCTCTCCCCCTCCTTCCTTCCGCCCCCCAGCACACAGTTTTCGTGCCCAGTCGCTGTTCTCTCTCGCATCACGCTATAGCTTTTGCCGATCGCTGAATAGAAGCAGCTCCGGCCTGGCTCGGATATTCCAACGTCTGTCTCTCACTCTCACTCTCTGCGTAGCTGGGGAGAATAAGACCGTGGCAGCTACTTACAGCTTTCAGATAGGAAAATGGGAAAACTTAGGGAACAGAAGCTGTGTGCAATAAATAAGCATTCTTGTTATCCCAAAGTTAAAAAGAAAAGACCAATGAACTGATAGGTTTTTAGAAATCAATTGGATTTGCTTCAGAATCCGCCGAACCATTCAAGTAGATGTGCATGTATGTGCCGATAGACATATATGTGAGTTTTCTTCGGAAACAGTCTCGATTTTGAGCAGGCATTTACTTACCTTCCGAGGGGAGTCCTTTAGCCCTTTGGGCAGCAGCGATCTGCTTAGGTGGGGGCCGTATCGAGCCGTCCAAGGGACGGGCGCGCATCCTCTTGCCGGAGCTTTGCATCTGCCCGAGAGAGAGAATGCCACGGGGCCCGCCGTGTCTGGGCTGAGTGTGCTCGCGCTCTGATCTTTACCTGCTCCGTTTGTTACTTGATCACCTAATGAAAAGATCGATTGCTGATTGTTTATCTAGGGGAGGGAGAGACTGTCAACAGATTAGAGGGACAACAGCGAGATCCACAGAATGAAAAAGAGGCAGACAGGAGGAAGGCCTTCCTGAGCACACAGCCATTATTACAAGGAAGAGATCATGGATTGCCTTGAAAAGAAGAGCAAATAATCTTCCAATTATTTCCAGATATGTGCAGAGTTTGTCCTTGTCAGAAGGGTATCAGATAGCACCCAACACAAATGTCTGTTTTTAAAGGAAATATAGGGTGATTAGTGGCCACTTCAGTAGGTTCTTGAAGAATTCTTACATTTTGAGATTTTGGTCCTAAAGAATATCAGTTCAGGTTGGGAAAAAGGAATAATTCAGAAGAAGAGACCCTTAAATTATCCACTGGCAATGATTTAGATAGCTCAGATCTAGAATAGTTTGTCAGACCTGGTCTTCTTTTTCCATGAAAACAGCAACTGTAATAATAATAATATTGTATCATATTAAAGTCACTAGAAAGCTGTCTAGCTGTAAGCAAAAACATCTCTAAGATGTGAACTGAAAAACAGAGGAAAGCTCTAACTTTTCATATCAGGCTAGCTCTATTTACACTGAATTTGCTTTGGTTTCTGTGGTGTTTATTGATATTGAGAATCCCAGTTTGGTCATTGATGGATAAATGGCTTAAGCAGGAGGAGGTTGTGTATCCATGTACACAGACTGCCAGATGACATATTCAGGTGTAGATTTTTTTCCTTTTTTCATGAGGAGGGGAGACATAGGAACTGAAATCAAAGGCACATTTGTGACATTACCTGAAGTATGAGCAGAGCTGCCAATGCCATAATTATTATTCACTATATGAATAATGTTCTATGAAGTTGTGATGTTTTGGGAATAAGGAGCTCAAGGAGTTTGTTAATCACAGAAAAATCTGGCTTACTTTCTTGATACTTCGGACAAGCAGTTTGTCTATTTTGATAATGGTATTTTATGTGAAAAGTAGATATTCAGGCTCTGCTAACCCTTCTCACCCATATCCTCTTCTATGGAAGCAACTTAGATTATCCTTATCCTCTTCTATGGAAGCAACTTAGATCATATGGAAGGGAGAAAGACATGCATTCATTGAAGATGTGGTTCCAAAGATACCTTCCTGGGAATAGGGCCAATTGAGTACTATGGAACTTCTGAATAGATCTGTGTATAGAACTGCAAAGTTGGTGGATATAGGAAAGAGAGATTTTCTCCTTGCTGTCTTCAGGGCTGAAATCTGAAGAGAGATCTATAGCCTGTCTGGACTACAGGGAGGGGCTGCTATACTTTGCATATATTTATGAGTTATTTCGAAAAGGACAGAAGGGTAATTAACAAAACTGAAAGAAAAAAAGGTTCCCACTCCTTCCTCTCCCAATTAAAAAAAAAAGCTAAATTGGGCAATAGAAAATATATCTATGTTTAGATATGTTGTTCTTCCTAAAATCAGTTTCTCTTAAAGGCCCAATTTCATCTGCATCATTCTTGTCATTTATCATAGATACCGCTGCGTGGCTTGTGCTTAGATTAGATTCGCTTATCTGTTAAAACATCCTTATGTGGAAAGCTATCAGGATCTTAGCTTTCCTAAGTGGAGAAAAATATGTTACATTTTTTTGCAACACTGAGTAGCTCACTCCCTATTCTGATATGGGATCCAGCTGCATTTTGTTAGGACAAGACATTTGGGAACTGCTTTTTAAAGCACACATATGCCATTCCCATTCTCCATAGATCAACTTAAAACAAACTCAGAAAGTAAGCCATACGGAAGGCGTGCTTGGAATTCTGTTCTCATGCTTTCACAGACTAACAACCTGCTGGGCCATTTGCCCTACAAATAAGTTCGTAAAGCCTTCGGCTCCCTAGCTTTTGGGTACCACAGCCTTCAGAGAGCAGGTTGAGAGGCAGCCCCACTCCCTAGCTTGGTCTAGCATTATCACTCTTTGGGCAAAAGAGTAATGGTCACAAAAACAATTCAGCTCCTTGCCTCTGCCTCTTTTTGTTTCGGCCAACTACAGAGGGCCCAGCAGTGGCCACAATCCATATGTTTGTTGCCTAGATCCATCAGTGCCTCTCAGAAGCCGGCTTTTGGAAGTTTTTGGAAACCTCCACTTTTTGGAAGTGGAGCCTACCCAGCAAGGCTGTTCCCTCTACTAGCAGAAGAAGGCCGTGGTCATGGGTAATTCCTGTGCCCCTTCTCCTCTGCTACTTGTTTTCAACTGAAACCATTCCCATCCCAGCCCAATCAAAGGTGACATTTGCCTGCCTGTTTCTCTCACTTTGCTTGGGGTCTGTATAAATCTAATTTTATAGATCATAGATAACTGAGATCTATGTGCGCCCTCCTGCCTCAGAACTGTTGTTCTCAGTTGAGCCTTCCCTTGAAAAATCCATGGCGGGTTTAGGCTTTTGTTTATAAATAGCCACGGGCCACCTAGAATTTTGTCTTTTTTTTAAAAAAGGGGGTATTTTCCCTTCTAGAACAGTCTTCAAAAAGTGAAACTGAACTGGCCATCCTCTGATGTTTCCTTTCTCACTTGAGAAGGTCAGGTGTCTGATGATGGATTGGCTCTGCATTAACAGCTGGATTTTGATTTTTTTTTTGAAAGAGGAAAATAAAGTCATCCATACAATCTCCTTTTTGTCCTCTTTTTAAATGTTGGAGTAAATAAAAATTAACATGCTTTCAGAAAGGCTGTTGGTATATTTAGGGTAGTTAATACCTGTTTTTATGCATGGTCAATGGAAATAAGGCATCCTTGATCACATCCAGTGTCTGAGTCACACATACTTTTAGTGGTTTCCATATACTACAAAAGCCATTAGCAATTATGTTCAGCCTACTTATTTTGAAATAAGAAAGCCTGCCAAATCAATGAAATTCTACAAATATAGCGAAATATATAGGGTTCCTAGTGAGTTTAGAGAAAGTGCCTTTCCCCACAAAAGGAGAGAAAAACCTTGTGTTTATTCAAAGCTAGACCTTTGCTAGGAGACGCCTGCCAGCCAGTGATACTGTCGGGGGTTTCTTTATTGACAGCAGCTTTCCTTGAGACCATCTCCTCCAGTTAGTTTATTGAAAATTAACATGGGTTGTCTTCAAGGATCTTGGAAAAGAAGCATGAAGCTACTGCTGGTGGCCATCTAGCAAGTCTGTAAAAGAAGCAAGTGAAAGAGTAGGATCCTTTCCGCAAACTTGTGCCCGCCTGGCACACCAACCCAAACCAATCTGGCCAGCCGGGGAGCCAGGCATTGACTCAGCCAGAAGCACCTGATGGCAAAAACAAGGTATTGTTGCCATCTCACCCACTGAGCCCAAAAGGGCACCAAGATCTTGCACAGCACAATTCTGGGCTGATCTATGCATAATTTGTCAGGACTTATCCCAGAGAAGATTTTAATGAGAGCCTGCAATCATGTAAGATAATTTAGGTGATCTAAATAATTCCGCTCCCTCTTCCCCAAAGAAGAATGCTCCTAGGAAAGTCTGCATAGGATTGTAGCCCATAGACTTTAAACTGGGCTTTAAGAGAATCCTTAGGAGAGATGGAGAAATCCTCTCTTCACTTTTGGAAGAAGTTAGACCTTGTTTAGCTGTTTATAAGTGCAGGTGAAACAAAGGACATGGGCCCTGAAGTGCGGCTGAAAGAGCAGATCCACAGCTCCTAATCAGTCAGCCTCATCAGAATTAAACCAAGTCCACTTCCCACCCCCTTGACTTCTCATCCTATGAAACAGATAATTTTTGTAGCCTGATATTTACTACATATTGGCACAAATGAAGCATCTTTGAGTGTAAGGAGCAAAGGGAATGGTCAGGATGGGTGATTTGGGAAGTGAGGTGGGAAAAAAAATTCATTTCAGGAAATCTGAAAGCAGGATCTGTCCTTTGGAGGCAACGCTTGCATGGCTTCCATAGCCACCATAAGCCAGATCGAAAGGCAGCTCCAGTGCATTTAGGGCTGCTCTGGGTTGTGGATGGAAAGGAGGGCTTTGGGAAAGGAAGCTGGGAACCAGCATTATCATGTTCCAACCTGACCACTGTCCCAAATAATTTACCAAGATTAAGTCATTGGTCAGTCTCCTATATATTTTATCCGTTAGTAGTTCAGGAACTGGGTTAAGAGACATTTCCATTTTTTACCTTCCAAGTTAAAGTAACACTTAAGACCAGGAAAAGATAGGGGAAAACTCCATTTGATGCAAAGTGAGAGCTTGACATTTATTTTTTTGTTAAAATGTGCAAATGGTGCAAGATTGAGGGAAAGGGAAGCATCCAGAAAGCCCGGCTGTCTGCTGCTGGTGCGGGTACAATTAGATTCCCCTACCCCCTCAAGCTAATTCTATAAGTAATAATAAATTGCACTTTCCCCTTAGACTGTCAGAGCCAAGATATGTTTATTAAAGATGAGCTACTGAGAGGGAGGCTGAGGGAAAGATTCGGGTGGGCAGAGGGGGAGGGAGAACTTGCAGAAGTCAATGAAACCAGCCACCCAAACAGGCCATTAAGAATTTCACCACACTGAAGCAGGCTAAGGAGAGTGGGATATATGTGTGTGTGTTACAGAAAGTATTCTAAAGGGCCTGGCGAATTAGGATGGGAACAGAGGTTTTTATTGTCAGCCCCTTGCACGGAGGCTCCTGGAACTGAAAGGGCAAAAAGGAGGGGATTCCTTTGTCTCAGCCGATCTCAGCTATTCTGGGGGCTCAGATTGGTGTGAAAAGGACGAAGAGGTCATTTGAAGTTGCCTTTTATCTATTCCCCTTTTCTCTTTGGATCAGCAGCTCTGAAAGGGCATCTCCTAATTGCTCTTCATAGAAGGAAAGGGACCAAGCCAGGCCAGGCAGGCAGAAATTGGGTTGCAAAGTGCTCCTAGGAGAAAGAAGGAAGGTCTTGGACCAGCAACAGGTCCTCCAGTTTTCAGATGCCTGGCCCTATACTGCATTCACACAATACTGGCATTTAGAGACTAGATCTTAGTTAAGTGAGGGCTCTTCCCCCCCTACTTTGGAAACAATCACAGGAAAACTCCAACAGGGAGGGCTTCTTGCCAGGGTCCCCATTCAGACATTTCTTCCATTTGGTGAGGTCTCATCACTGGATGGGAGAGGTTGGAGGAGGCCCGCAGAGCCTATTGCTACCACCTGGCTAACCTCTGCTCAAGACTTCCTTTGCCAGAACAGGATTTCCTTGCTTGCTTGCTTACTTCTCTATCTGCATGTGTGAGATCATTATTTCCAGGCTACTGAACATGTTAGGCTCAATCCTAACAAGGATTCCCATGCTTCAGAAGATGGTCCCTTCTGCCCTTACCAATGTAAGACCCTGGGAATTCTTTGGCAAGATGCAATGTATTTCCCCCTTTTTCCTCGAGGCCTGTGAGCTGTTCCAGCCCCTCTAAGCTCAGGTCATCTTGGCTATTTGGGCTACAGGTAGATAGATGGTCATACTGGAAATAGTTCCTGCAGGAATCTCTGTTGCTAAGGCCACCCATTTTCATCCCAACCTGCTGACTTTCCTGGTCCAACTAGATAGCAGCTGGGTTGAGTCAAGGCCTGCTTCCATTCAGAACATTGGCACATTCCTGCTTCAATGCCTCTGCACTTCCAAGAGCTGAGCAGCTGCCCTAGCTCTCAACCCCAGGTTAGCTTGGCTCTGGCTCATGCTAGACAAAGGCGCATTCGTTCATGCCACAGAAAGCAGCATTAAATCCATTTCAGGAGTTCCACTAGTGCCTCAAAGCAGGTCTTGATTATTCCTTCCAGCTTTGCACACAAGTTTCTATCAAGGAGACCCTCTTCATGTATCTCCAGGAGAAATGTGCCTGGTGCCAGCTGTTGCTTATTCTCTTTCTTTCGGTCCCCGCCACTTCTAAAACAATCATAACTGTGCTAACTGATCCGAAATTCCTGGTTGAAGGTTTTTTGTTTTTCTCAGCTCCCTTAATCACCCCATTTGTCACCAAGAAAATGACCTGCTATGTATTAACTAGAATACTTGATTTATTTTGATGTAGTGCTTTGGGCTAGAGCAAGGATCTTCTCAGTAAACCCCCGACTTGAAGTTAAACATTGAACAAGTGCCGGAGAGGGTTTTTTTAAAAAAATTAAAAGTCTGAGGGAGCAATTAAACCTTGTTTGTGTGACTAAACTGACCATGATTCTTGGATAGCTGAGGAAATGTTGCTTTTAACAAAAGCAAATGGGATGAATGCTTGGGAATTACTGAACCTTTCAGTTCTCTGAAGGGAATAAACTCTCTCACTGTTTCTTGAATATGAAGTGAATGGGAACTGCTACAGGGAAGGAAGAAAGATAGGAAGAAGAGAAATTAAAGATAGCTCAATGGACACTGAAATCCAGATTTTGCAAAAGTTTAATCCTGATTTGATGAAAATGGAAATGAATAAATAAACCTTAAACTGGCTAGTTTGGGTGTAGTAGTTCAGCAAGACTAATTGCAGACAATGGAGCTGAAATGACTTTTCCAATTAGCTGCTGGTTGGAGTTTAGTTGGAGGAACTGTCAGCTTCACTGAAGGGTAATTGCTTTATTGCTCACAAAACTATCATCTATTTAGAACATATGTGCTAATTACTATGGATGGGCATTTGGGAGACAAAGAAAGAGAGAGAGGGAAAAAGACAGTGTGGAGGGGGAAACCATAAAATCGGCACTCCAGAGAAGTCCAAGGGGCTGGTAAGCAGTTGAAGTCCCTTCCTCCAGAGGAAAATCGAAATGGAAGAAAGCTACAAGTAAGATGTAGGACCTCATTGGAAATCAAAGAAAACAGACCATCCAACCTTTAAATTGTTTTAATGCTTTCCAATCGACAAAGCATGCAAGTGGATCTTCCAGTTTCAGCTTCATTTTGGGGGCTTCAATAAACTTTGGGAAGGACAGTTGTACTGTATAGGTCAATTTCAGCTGCAGGCATGGAGTTCAAAGAGGTTCCCTGGAAGGAGTGGCAGGTCCTCTTGTTACTGCACTCCATCCTTGCTTTATCTTTTCCCCACCCTAAAATTTTTCACTTAAAAATCTAATTGAATTATTATGGGAAGTTAATCTCTTTTCACCTAGTTAAACTTTGTTCATCTAAATAAGCTATCAGGTAGACAAAAATGGAAAAAAGGGGTAATGTTGCCCCCTTTTTAGAATCACTGTAGATTTTTTTAAGGGTGAGAATGTGGGCAAAAATACATGCCTTGGAAGTTGAAATGATGAGGAAGAAGTTCAGGAAGACAGAAAAAGTACTTGGTACCCAAGCATGACAACACTGTTTGGCAGATTTGGTCTGTTCAGGACATCCACTGGAATATGTTGCTGGAGGCAGGAGACAATCTGAAGTAGAAGAGGTGATAAGAAGGCTAAGATCAACATTTCCTTTCTTTTCTTTAAGTTTGCCAGTAGAATTATTTATTCCTTTCTAAAGAAATAATTGGCTTCCTCAGAAAGTGAAAAGAATGGGCACTCTTTTATCAAGTACATTGATAAAATGTACTTTTACATTTTACACCCCAGTTTTTAAATTCTGTGCATCTTTCCCACTCTTTCTCTTACTTTTGGATATGAAAAGGAAGGAAGATGAGAAAGGAAAGACATGAAGATAGACAGAAAGATATATCTTTTCAAAGTAAAATTTAAGATCAAAATTGGAAAAAATATACATGAAAGTGCATTTTTCAGCTCCTAAAAAAATTCCCATTCCATTGTCCCTTTTCTAAGGCTGCACTTTTCAGTATATTGTTTCCTAGAAGTCAATAGAAAACCAATGAGCCTTTATCCCCAGGTGTGTATTATATAGGAATGTACACATCTTTGGACCCTGGTTACCTCAAGGCTAATTTACAGAGACAAGTCATTGCCAAAGACGGTCAAATGGTTTTGACCATTTTTTTCCTCCTCAGTAAATGCTACTTACAATTCAGCTTTCAGGTGAGAGAGGCAGGAAAAAAAAGAGAGGAGGGTGCTAAAATAACTTCCCAGCTTGCCATCTTGCCTGAACTTGTTGTTTAAGTTTATCTCCTAGCTTTAGCCAGCAGATTGCTCCTAACTCCAGCCCTTCACCTCATAAGCCACACCTGGTATTTATTGTGCCTCCCCCATCTCGCCTCAAGTAGGGTTTGCGTTCAGAGGGTATGGTTAAGATGCTGAGCTTGTTGGCCAGGAGTTCCCATTATTTGCTCCACCTCCTGCCAACCTAGCAGTTCAAAACCAGGTAAAAATGCAAGTAGATAAATAGGTACCACTTAATTCAGTGGGAAAGGTAATAGCGTTCCTGTGCCTTTACATATATTCATGCCGGCCCCATGACCAGAGCACCATCTTTGTCTTTGGACAACCATGAGTCTCATGGCTGTGAATCGGGGATGAGCATTGTCCCCTAGAGTCGGACATGACTGGACAGGGGTAATGTTGACCTTTTTAAGGATCTGTTCAGAGAGCTCCATTTTTGGTTGCCTGCTGGGTCCTTCTAATCAAGATTGTAACACCTCTCTGAAATGGGACACCTTTTTGAGCTCAAAGTGGCTGTTAATAGTGGCCTTCTGAGGTTGGGTTAAATGACCATGATCCTAATTTTGCAGGGCCAAAGGAACCCTTGAAGGTACTTTCCAGAAGCCCCAGGCCACAGTGCCAGGGCTTTTTGGGAGAACTAGATTGGGAGTCATCTTGGGCAGCACAGAGGTCACAGAGGCCTAGCGGGCAGTGTGTAAAATGAGAGTGAGTGAATTCTCTTCTAGTTCTTGGTTCATTTCCAAGAACTGGGGGAAACTGAACTCAGTATGACCTTAATTTACAAAGCAAAGTATCAAAGATGGGTGGACTGGGGTGTGTGGAGCTGAGGTAGCTGAGAACCAGAGTGAGTTGTTACAAGGGAAAGGCATGAGAAACTTGGTGGAGACTTTTAGAAATCATTCTTTCCTAGAGCCGACTTTATGGGATTGTCATCCTCTGAGTGCCACTGGAAGGAAAAGAATAAGAATTGGCTGTAAAGAGATTTGCATTTATTTCTCCCTTTTCAAGTGCATGGGGTCAAGGCTGTGTTTCAGAGGGTGAAACACAGTAAAGGCTGTGATTCTGAAGCAAGAATCACGTTTATTCATTTCAGAAGTTGCCTTGCTATTAATCTGGCAGACTGCCCTTCAGGTGGGAAGGGGATCCAATGAACTGGACTCCCTTAGTTGCTTTTCATACCTCCTCTCCGATTCAACAATGGATTTTCTACTGAAGATGGCCACACCTTTTACTGTATTCACTTTTACAGAAGTCTCTGGGAATCGGGAAGACTGATAGTGAGCCCCTGCCCACTTTGTGGCTCCTTGTCTGCATCTTGGAATGAGTTGATGGTCCAGAACAGTGTTTCTCAAAAGTCACTAAGGTGAGAAACATTGATCTAGAAGAATGAAATATTAATTTATAGATGCCTAAGTTGTTGGCAGTTACAAAAATGGTCAAAAGCATACATTTATGTGCAAATCACATATTTTTTTCTTTTGCTTATACTGTACTTATAATCCTCTCCATTTAAAATAGTGGAACTTGCTTTCCTACAAAGGACAGAAAACATTTGTTTACAAGTGTATATTTCCAAAGCCAGACAGGTTTTGACCTGTCCAAATATCTATTTTTCTATTTCTCTGAAGGATCATAGATAAGGCAATTGGGTGTGTGATTTGACATGTGCAAGAGCATGTTAAACAGTTGGACAGATATTCCTAAATATCTCTAGTGTAAGATCTGCACATTTTCCTTTCAAACACATTAATTACACAGGCAGACCCTTCCATGCAGGATGATATGTGAAAGTCCTTATCTCTGAATTTCATGCACAAAATAGGTGTGTATAAAATGAATCCACATTCGTGCATATTTTGTATATTTAATCATTGGATAAAACTGGTGGAATAGAAGAAGATAAAGGCTTGGAATTTCACCCGCAGAGAAATTCTCTGCTGGTTTTTACTGGAATCTCACAATTTAACATTTTCCCTTCCCTCCCTTTCCTCTTGGTCAATGTTTTCCTTCTGTTCCAGTCTAAATTTCATTTCTTCCTTTCTCGTCTGATGAATTAATGTTGTTATTTAGACGCTTAAGCAACTCACCCGTCAAGCCCTGTTATTCAGGCACAAAGACGGATCGAGCGAGAGACGTCCCCACCCAGTCCACCTGCCGGCCCTTGGCAGAGACGGCCGCGGCAAGTCCCTTCGCCCGCCTCACCTGGGCGAACGAGCGTTTCGAGCCGCAGAGAAGCGGCGGGTCGGGGCGGAAAAGTGAAACTTCCCGACGTTTAGTAGAACTGTTCCGCAGGCAACGAGAGCGGGCGAGGGGACGGTGGCTGCCGAAACAGAAAGCAGCGAGAGTCACGGACTTCCGATTCTTCTTCTCTCTGCTTTGCTCCGTTCTCTCCTGGAGTTTTCCAGGTGAGAATCCTTCAAAGGAAGGAGGGAAGGAGAGGGGCAGCATGAGAGAGAGAGAGAGAACCGATCCCCTTTATTTTGGCCATAGCAGCAGGCCACAGATGTCGGAGCTGCAGTTGCCGATTTTGCAACTGCCTCCCACAGCCAGATCTCCCAACAAGTGGTTAGAGTGCGAGGTAGACTTTCCTGATCCTGAGCGAAAAACGGGGCTGGAGTTGGGGAGAAACGGCATTTTAATCCAGGTACAAAGGAATCTTATGCACCTCTACGCGTGATTAAAGCACTATCCCGCTTTCCTTATTTTGGCACAAAACGACGCCAGCATAAAATCGGCTGTCTGTATTAACTGTCTCGCTATGCACTCTGTTGTCCCTTGTGACCGTGCTGAATTGGTTTACTCTCATTGATGTTCATGGCAATATGGCAGGGCAAATAAAGCATTCGGACTGGGGTGTATACTCTAAATAAATCAGGATTTTAACCTTGCCTTCAAGCTTTGTTTAGAGGGAGAGAAATTCTGTTTCAGAAATAATTTCTGTTGCTGATAGCATAGGATCTGCCAGCACCCAGTGATCTTAATTTAGAACAAAACTAAGCAGTACTGGAGTTAGTTTTAATTAGATGGGAGGCCACAAGGGAATCCCAGGGCTGTTGTTTAGATTGAGAAATTTAAAAAAAAATCTGGTAAATCTGGTAAAAGAAAATGGTAAATCACTTCCTTATTTTAGCCTAGGAAATTAAATGGATGTATCCATATGGACCTCAAGAACAAGTTGATTCTAGAGGATCTTTATAGCTTGGTCTTCTCTAGATTAGTTTGGTTGCCCATCTTCCCACATCACTTTTGGTCACTTTGAAGTTAAAAATAAGGAGCAATAAAGAAATATATGGGAAGATAATTCCTTGACTTAAAAGTGTGCTATAAAATTTTTAAAATGATCTTAGCAGTACCAAATAGTTTCTAATGTACACAGTACAATCAGAAATACAGAGTGGGATATCAGGGCAGAAATAGACCAGTGAAGGAGAGAGAAAAACCTTGCCATGGTTATACAGATAGCTAGGCCCTGTATGCTGTTGTAGAACTGAAACTAACTGCTGCACAGTTAGTTTTACCTAACTGAAGAGACTGAAACAGAAAAGTACAAGGAAGCTGGCAAATAATCAACATAAAATCAGTTTGATATCCCTCATTATTTTCAGTACGCTGCAAGGAGGAAAAATAAAATATTAAATCCAAGGCTAAAGGCTCCCCACTAGTATCATTTTGAAACTGCAAATATGGAGTTGCATAAATATGCCTTCACTTCTTCCTTAAAAATAATAGTGAAATTCTATTTTTCTCTCCTGTGGGAAAGAAGCCTGGAGAGAAGATAATGTCAGAAGCGTGAATGTGAAGTATAATAAAAGGAACCCTGAAATAATCACAATAACTGTGAGAATAAATATTTGTAAGAAGTGGTGTTGGAAGTAGATTAATATACTCCAAATCCATTTTAAATAATATCTATCTATCATCTAATCTTGCCTTTAAGGATCAGAGGTGAGGGAGGTATGTTCTCATGCCCAAAGTCCTTGTCAACCACTATGGGTGATAAGGAATTATAGATTCTACCACCTTGAAATTGTAGCTATTCTGATTCAGGAATTGATGATATTGATTGTGGTTTGAGTCATTGTGATTATTGATTGTGATCATTATTGATTGTGGTTTGAGTACTAAATTTTGGAATGATGAAAAGGTAACATCAGATAAGGTATGGTGGGGACTCTCTAGAATGCAAGTGTAAATTCAGCTCAATAGGATTCTATAAGGTTGCTGATGGCCTTGAGTGGACCTTGAATAAAGGATGTATTTTTTAATAAACTCATTGGAGGTGACTTTTCATGAAAAAAAAACCTTACACAGCATCTCTCTCAAAGGATGCAGTCATTTTTACACTTGTAGTTGGTAGCCTGTAATATGCACCAAATTTCCTTAAATTCTAATCCTTTTCTAAACCAAGGGGTAGGAGGAAAGCAAACTAGGCTGAGGATAGTGGTGATCATTGGAGTAAATATACAGGGTTGAAAATACTTTTCTTTGGGTTTTTCTCCACTGCGAAAGCTGAAGATCCATTGTATATACCCTCAGGTTTGCCCTTGAACAGGGTCAGAATAAGGGGGAAGCGCTACTTTAACACAGATGATGGAACTTTCAGGGGACATGAAAAAAGTACATGTGGCCGAGAGACATTTATGTCTTAGTTATGCTCAGGCAGGGAAAGAATATTTGTGAAGAAACAAAATTATATTATTTAGTGGATTATCTCTCTTTTAAGCAAACCCACTCAGGAGAACAAGATTTCATTTGGAGGAACTCTGAAAGTACTAAGAGGAGATTGTTTTAAGACAAATGATTTTTAACTGCTGATCTTTTGGCAAAGACTTTCCAGCAGGGCTGGCAGTTGAACTTCTGTCAGCCTTTCTAAAAGCCAGCAGCCAAGAAGTGGGATTGTGGTGTCACCCTGAATTTTCCCTTTGGGAATTTGGCCAGCTCCACCTCTTGAAAGTATAGCCAGTTAGGAGGAATCTCTGCTTCTGGAGAGAAAAAAAGCAGTTAGCCATTTGTCCCCCCTCCCCACCCCACATCCCCGATGCCCTGTCGCTGTCCGTAAACAT
>JANHZU010002396.1:82136-96329 GCA_032468055.1 Acrochordus granulatus | reverse complement strand
GGATAGATAGCATAGTCAGTGTGATGGGCGTGGGCTTGGAAAGACTCCAGGAGGCAGTGCAAGACAGGGGGGCCTGGAGTAATGCAGTCCATGGGGTCACGAAGAGTCGGACACAACTGCGCGACTGAACAAAAAATGTACATCTGTGTCACTCCATAGCATGTTGTATTTACTGTGTTCCATGAGACTTCCACCCTTCTTTCCTTCTATCCACCACTTTCCATTTAAGTTATTGGGACATTAGTCCATCTTCCAATAGGTTTTCATGTGGGTGTCATATTTTCTCTTTCTGCACTTGTTCTCCTTTTTCTCAAATTTCTTTTACATCTTTCTTCTTTTTCTATCTCTGTTATTCCCAAGAATCACTTTTGATATTATCAATAAATCATCTGTATCATCTTCAGAATCTCTCAGCACTCTTGTATCTTTCAGCCTTTCCTTCAATTGTTCATTATAAACACATAAGTCAATAATACTTTTAGATATATATTCATTCTCTTGCATATTTACGTATGAATAGTTTCTGGTTTTGACCTGGTCTGTGAGTATAATAGACATTGTCTTATCTATCTTTGAAAAGATGTACAGGCTTAAACCATCTACTTGAAATAGAATTTGATCTAAACAGATATTCATTACTGTAGTCACAGTTCTTGGATAGCTAAATATTCTTGGATAGCTAAATAGCCCAATAACTTTTATGAAGCTCTCATCTGATTCTCAAACATCTATTCATGTCATCTAAAAGTATAATGTTTCTCCTGAAATTCATTCATTCAGAATGTTACACAATTTCTCTTAAACTCATCTCTGATTCTTCCTGTATCATCATTCACTGGATTCCTTTCATTCGTACCCTTAGCAACCTACATAGCATCAGTGCATAATTTCTACCTGCAAATAATAAATATGCCTTTGAGCCAAGCTTTACTCCTGATTACTGTGCACATGCAAGCGTTTTTTTAAAGCAATATCACATAGTTTGCCATCATTCAGGACATTTTTAAATTCCCCAGTCTAGGCAACAGCCTTGGAATTTCTAGGTGTCCCCATTCCCCATGGAAGAACTTAACCAAGGTTGATCTTCCAGCCAAGAGTGACTAATTGCTACTACCTGCTGAAGGATCAAAAACTAACTACATTTTATCTAATATGTTATGAGAAAACAGCCTGTATGGTTAGGTTGTAGTTCATTATGTCCCATATTGGGATTTTGAATAAATCATGGTTAAATATGAGTAACTGTGTGGCTACCCTACAGAGTTCCAAAGCTTTTAATTCAGAACATGTGTTTGGATTCCTGCACATTCACTCTAACAGGAACTCTTTAGAGTACAAAGGAATGGACTGAACAAAGCTAAAAATATTGTCAGCATTTCAGCCATGGAAATACATACAAAGACCTTGCTTCTTCTGAGCCAATGCAGAATGCATCTCATCATGAAGAACACCAGCTTTTCTAAACTCAGTGTCTTATAAGTTTGCATTATTAGGTTGCAGATTGTCTTAGAATGATTAGAATTCCAGTCCAAAACATCTGCAAAGGGTGTAGCAAAATATAACAGTATAGATTATGTCTTCAGGCTTCCTGGATTGAGCAGGCCTCTTTTTTCAGAAACTATATTAATGTTAACCTCAAACCAATTCTTCTTTATAGGCTTGTGCTGCTGTTTATGTAGATTATTTCCTTCTAGCCTTTAACAGCTGGATATTGCAGGAGAGAAAAGCCATGCGTTTTGCATCAAAAGGTTATAATCCATATAACCTAGCAGGTCACCCTGCAAGAGTGTCACAATGGCCCAATTCAATTTGTGCTAATCCACTATGTAGTTTGTTTAGGAGGATGTGGGCAGAGAGCATGTTGTATGGACTCAGCCAATTGAAGCTCAGTCAACCATCCATCATAAAAAGGAAGTATGGCTTAGTGCTTACAGAACATTTTAATACAGAGTAGAAAGAAGGAAAATAAATTTCCCAATCATTTGCTCATTGGGAAAAAGGTATTTCAGAGACTGCCCCAAAAAGAAATTGTTTAAAGCAGTGCAAGGCATTTATTTTTATGCATTATTGTGTTGTAGTTGACAAAACCTTACTCTAGAACAGTGATTTGAAAGCATTTGGGCTGCTCTCATCAAAAAAAATTAACCCTATTCTTGTCAAGTTTTTTTCATTCTTCTAATTAACAAACTAACAGTGCAATTTGATGGGAACTACCCTGAACTGACATGGTATTAATTCAGTTACTTTTTATTAATCTTAATTTCTTGAGCACAGCAACTAAGATATAATCTTATTTCAAAGACGCAGTAGCTGGAGGGATTAGGATAGGGCTCAGGTTGTTTCTTCAGGTAGAAATCCCTATCATCCAGCAGGAAGCTGCAGCGGAATTGTCCTGCTGGTTGAGAAGAGCAGAATTGTCCTGCTGCAGAAAGAACAAGTGAAAGAGGGCCTGAATTAAGCTATATCTAAATCAGGATCAGGTCCACAGTGCCAGTACATGACTAGGAATATCCTATTTTTAACAAAGTAAACCTAGTGGGGGTCTTTGGAAAAACAATGTCCTCCTTTTCTCTTGATCTTCAGACTCTGAAAAGTCTGAATATAGGTAGGACTTTTGGTAATGTTCATGTGATACACCCACTCATAAAACGGTTTATGCCATAACTCAGTTTTCTGAACTGATGCTGATAATTCCTCATCCAACCAAGCCCAAAAGTTCTACAGTTCTAAATATCCTGTACATATTTGCTAAAATATCAGCTCCAGTTAGTTTAGTATGTCTTACTTTTGTGAAGAGAGGTTTAAGGTGAGGGTAGCCTAATCTCACATACATGACTTAGAGAAGCAAACTTAAAACATTGGTTTATGGCAGCAAAACCTATAACAGAGATAACTTTAGAGAATTAAATTAAATATCTGGCTAATAGATGCTCTCATTCTAAGACAATGGTTTAGTTATCCTTAAAATCCCATCCCATCACCCTTTTAAAATTAACTGGAACAGAACAATATATCTGGAATGGCATAATTTAATCTGAAGTCAAATTATATCTGTGGCATTGTTCAGTAGATTCTAGCTGTTTTACAAATGGCCCACAGAGGGTTTTTTTGTGGGGGAGGGAGGTTTTAGCAAAGCAATTAGAATCTTACCTTCTCCTCTATTCAAAATGGTTGGATAGCTTATCCCCTATATAAAAATCAAAGTGCTGAGCGAAATATTGCAATAAGTGCAGTTGATGTGCAAGCAGGTAATATAGGCAGGAATGACACTGTTAACAGAAAACATCTAATTAACAGTGACTTCGTTTGATTGGGAGGATAAAAAAGCTTTCTTAAATCAATCCAGATTTACTGGCCTTTGTACAACTAATTTATGACTCTGGAGGCTGAAAAGAGTCTGGTTTCCCTCCAGATGTCATCCATAGGGGATAAAGGGCTAGGTGAAATCATTTTGTTAGCCTGTGGAAACTCCAGGAGTTCCTTGATTTTGGAATTGAAGTCAATGCTGCTTCTTCATTTTATTAGGAACAGGCCAAGACCATCAAGGAGGCTCTCCCCACCCCTCCTCCCACTTCTTGAAACAATTAGCTCTTCCCAATTATCATACTTCTTCTAACCTCAATAACTTCCCCAGGTCTTGGCATTAGGCAGCTGTTTCAAAGGAGGAAAAAACTTGAATACAGCAGGAACTTGGAGCAGTGAAGCTATATTCAGCCAAATCAATACCTGAGGGCAGGGTGAAGGGTTAGAATGAATTGTGGTTAGAGCACCACTGCTTTCTCTGTTCTGATAATAAAAGTTGGCAACATTGCAGTACAGAGAATGGCAATACACATTTTTGTTGAACTTGAAGGCTACAGTAGGTGAGGTGATAATGTAAAATTGACATGTGGATAGGGCAAGAATTTTCTACTTTTCTCCTGTGTTCTTTTTACTTTAGTGCTGATTTTTTATTAATGATAAACCTTATGTGGGCTCTGATAGAATTTTTTATAAAATCCAATAGATCTATATTGGTTATGAGATCCAGTTTCTTCTATTTTAAGGAGAGATCCTTGTGTAGGTTTACTATATCTGAAGCAAGCAAAATCTCACATATTATCAGGAGCCCTTTCCTCTTGAAAGATAATTAAGCACAGAATCTATACTGATTTGTGCTCACCTCTTTCTACAACTTTGTCGTTCCTGACTAACAGCTGAATGGAATATATTTCTAGCAGCCTTCCTCAACCTAACGCAGTGCAAGTGTGCTGAGACAGCACTTCCCAGAAAGACCATGCAGCAACATATCTGAGAATAGAGAAGGAGGTTGAAGAACTGGATCTGACTTTTATGGGGCTCACTCATAATAAATGCATGTATGTAATCTTCTATAGCAACTGCCTCAGATAGCAGCCATTCACAATTACAACAATAATAAACAGTAGTAAAAAAATCATTTTCTGATCAATGTGAACATTTACACCCACATTTTTGTGCCTGACCACAATGCACACTGGAGTGAGAGTAATGCTGGAATTGCTGCATGAGGGAACAACAGCTACCAGCAATCTTCACAGTGTCTCTCTTTATTATATGGTTCACTTAGGACTACGTCTTTTAGCGATCATTTGAATTCAACCAATTGCAGTTGCTAAACAAGGATTATCTGAATGGTTGATACTACACAACATGGTGCTATGAGAGACTGAATTCACTTAAGCTCACAATATAACCAACATTTTAAGTTATGCAAAATTCCAGTGTGGTAGAAATGGTACATTTTGACTTGTTAGGGAGCTTTAAGATTTTATCAGCATTCCATTCGCAATGAATCATTGTTTAGATTATCATGGTGCAATGCTTTTTGAAAAATCTGTTAATCTGAAGTAGACTGGGACAAGGATTTTATTCTAGTTTTAGCTGCTTGGGAGATACTGCCCAATTTTCACATTTTGCTGAGTTGAGGGACAAAATGCTCCTCCTCGTTCTTTTATAGGAACTTGCAAGACTGATACTAGAATATCATTTGACTTTAGATAACTAGTACCATCACAAATACTTGATTGGTACAATAATTGTCCTCTAATCAATCCTCAATTTATGGTTTCTGTAATACTATCAATGGAGATTTGCTTATTTTTAGTTTGCCAAATAATGGAGGCATAAAATTTGTGCATGTGTATATCTTTGCACATTGTATTAGAAACTGGTTAAAAGCTACTTTGTAACATACATTTCCTCGATCTGGACATACTTCTGATGAATAAACTTTAACTCAGGATATTCAGCAATGTCTATGCTATTTGGGATATTCTAGAAGTCTATTCATATGGAGGATGTCCAGACTGGTTGGTTGTTGCAATGGGTTTGGACAAATAACTAGCAGCATAAAAATATTGATGTTTCAGTGCCAACATTGTACTTCTATTATACTGAAAACAATCTTTGACACATTTTTATGTTAGATTCCAGTCCTATAATATTTTCTTGGGAGCACAACATTTATTTATTTATTTTACAATTAAGCCTGTCCAACTCAAAATATTCTGATTGGATTAGAATTAAAGTTATAAAATCCTGAAAACAACAGTAACAATAAATAATAATATCCCCCTCCCAGACACCAATAAAATTTAGCTGGAAATAAATGCCCAACTGTCTTTAAAGATCTTTAAAGAGAGAGAACTTTATAGAACCATTGAAAACAGGCATATATAAATTATATTGCTAACTGCTAACTGCTCCAGTTTGCCATTCTGATGTCTATGAAGTCTTCTCTTATATGGCAATTTATGTGGGCTTTTATTCAGTGAAAATCCTTGATTCTTAGAGAAGATTTCAAAGAATCATTTTGGATTGCCTTTCTAGGTAGATCAACCAACATTTAGAGAACTTTATTTAGTCTGGGTTTGTTGGCAAACATTATGCTGGTTGAAGCTTTACTCTTCTTAAATATTTATTTGATAAGGAAAATATTTATGTGAGCATTTCTGCCAGGTTTTGCATACTGAATGGTAGACAAGATGGAGGAGATTCCAAAAGAGAGCAAGACTAAGTTTGGAGCAGTTTTATGCGACCTTTAATATTAAGCTTTATGAGAAAGTAACTATTATATTACTATGCTTTTCATGACAGAATAATAATTAATGAGAATTGTTGAACTAATTCTGATTTGTTCTCCATTATGGGTTCCTTGAATGTAATCCCAAAATATGTCTATTATGACAAAAGTTTCACTGAACTGAATGGGACTAATATTTGAAAATGTGTCTCAAATTATGCTGGCAACAATCTTCCTATATAATGTTTGAATCTAGGAAGGCTTCTTCTGCTCAATCAATTGATCCATCTAGCCCAGGACTGTCTGTCAATCTGATTAGTAGCATTTTTTAATACAAAGTATGTGCTTTGCTAGTGAATTAATGTTGATACAGATGGTTTTATAAATAAGTTATAATAATACATTGTAAGGATCTTAGCTGGTTTTCACTTGAGCTACGAGGCAGTCATATAGGCAGTTTTGAATTCCATGACTCAGCTCTGCAACATGTGAAGCAATTAGTTAAGGAATGCCTTTGAACATATGCAGTGGGTTTTTTACTAACTAACAAGAGTATATAAGAAGTTAAGCATACTCCTGGTGTGCAAAAAAGTATTTTCAGAACAGATCTGTCACTTCTAGATAATTTTGAGCCCCATTGCATCCTATCTTTTTAGAAAAGGAACCCTTCTTTGAAGCACTTTGGTCCCTGTACTGAAGATGTGATAAGAGCCCCAACTGACAGAGGAAGTTTAGATACAGGCATCTATGCCTTTTGACTCCTTAGATTTTTCCTCCTATCTGGCCACTGAATGACCTCCTATCATTTCCCAAGTTGGGACTGCTGTAAAGGAAGGATGTCCTGGGGATTTTGACCTGACTGGTTTAAATATTGAAGGGGCTGTTTTAATGCTAAACATGGTGTGAAGTCCATTGCACACCCCTCCTCAGACTGGAAAATGTGTTCTGTACACAGTCCTCTCCAGGGAAAATGGATATTCACAGTAGCTTTGCACCCAAACTGGCAAAACTTCTCAAGATGAAGTATTTGCTTAATCATAAATGGATTTTAATTTCAGACTTTCAAGTTGTGAAGTGACAGTGAACTGCACTGTTTTAATTTAGGTGATGAAAAAGGGTGGCTTATTACTTAAAACAACAACACAGGATGTGGGGAGAGGGGGAGAGGCCTTTGTAGCTGACTGAAAAATTCTGTGCAGAAGAACAACTATTAAATTAACCATTAGTAGCATTTTACAAAATATCTAAACTGAGCTAAAGTTTTAAAAGAAAAACATAGATAAAACCTTCATACATGAAGGTCAATATGGAGGATATCCCTTATTATAGTAGTATGAACTCTGGCTTTAGTCATTTTTTAAATCGAGTCATTTTTTAGTCATCAATCTGAAAACAGCAGCAATAAGAAATGGTTTGCCTGTTTCTTTGTGTGAACAGTTAGTAGAAGCCTGTGGGTTATCAGCTGGCATCTTCCAAAATGCTTTAGGCAGAGCAGTTTCTTCTAGATGGAACTTAACTCTTGCTTTCAACACCATAACCATATTTCATACATTTGGACATTTATCCTTCAAAATAGGAAGGAGCAAGTTGTTACTGTTGGATGTTCTGAACTGCTCTCCCTGCTTAGCCAATGGCAAGGGAGAATGTTTGCTTCAGTTACAATATTTGTAATTTAATGGGCTTCATCCATTACCTGCTCATTTTTCTTTGCAGATGATGATGATGGCTCATAGCAGTGAGACCTGGAATTTAATCAACGGGGTAACTGAGGGGGAAAAGGGTGTGTGTGTGCCTTGGAATTCTGTCGGCTATTAAGAGCAAAGTCAACAGGTTGTCAATCTCTATTTAGTAAACCTATAAGAGGAAAAAGAGCGCCTCATCTTCAGTGGTGGAGAATTATTTACTCATAGAGTAAATAATTAGCATTTGGTCCTCAAGCTAATTTTAAAATGTTTATGCAAGGTATCAGTTCAGATTTTGTGAAAGAGCTATCTTTTACTTCCTTGGAGATTGTTGCTTCAGAAAGAGAAATAAGAGGGTGCCAGGATGATTTCAAATTATTAAAACATGGGTGTTCCCATCCATTTTTGTCTCTGGTTATACTCCTTTAGCTTCTCACACAGATTGCCTTTAAAGGCAACTTCTCAACAGAAAAAAGAATGCTCATCATTGTTCTAAATACATAATGGAGAAATTAAGAAGTGGAGGAAAGGAAGAAAATGGCAAAACTAGAAAGGAAATCAGAAAAAAGAAAGACATATATTTTCATTTCCTCTTGATTAAATAAAACCTTTATGATGGTCGTAGACCAGCATATACTACAGTTGGGAATGAGAATGTAGTAAGCTAGGATAAAGGCTCCAAAGTATAGTAGGAATGAACAGTCATGGGATAAAAATGTGCGGTTTTTAAAATATGTAATTATTGCACCAAAGAAATCAATCTGCAGATAAGTGAAAAATAGGATATTTCTTATATTTATTTTATTTTATTTATATTTGTTTGTTATACACATTTATATGCCACCAATCTCTCAAAGTGACTCAGCGGCTTACAGTCACTGATAACATTAATGATAACATTAACTTAACATTAGTACTGGTATTACTTGGCTAGAGGCATTCAGATCACCAGGGCCCTCTTCTGTTTGTTCTGGCCATACCCCACATCTGGGCAGGTCTAGTGCTGGCCCCCTGCTCTCCTCATGATGCAGCCAGTCTTTCCACTGGAGTGGTACCCATTTATCTACTCGCAGCATTGCATGCTTTCAAACTGCTGGGTGGGCAGAAACTAGAAGCAACTCACTCAGTCATGCGGTGCTGTGACTGGCCATTTCTGGTCAACAACTCCAGTGTCATTAAGCTGTTACACCACAGCGCCTTCTGTATACCCAATTAAGTCCTAGCTTTTGCTTTTTAAGTGGAATATTCAATTAGTCGATCAATTACATAATACAATAGACGGTGTATCCCAGAGATATAAAACTAAAAAAAGGGTAAACTTCTCCACATAAATTTTGGGGTGACAATAATAAGCTCAAAACTAATTTAGTATTGGAAGCCTGTTGTCTGGAATTGGAAGATACTGTGCCTCTTCTAACCAAAATGTTCAAGATCATCTTCAAATAAGAATAAAATCATTGAAGCATTATGTTCGTTGTCACTCATATATAAGATTTATATGTATGAAAGCCCAGTGCAGTCATATTTAAGGAAAAATACAAAGGGTCAAATCTCTCTAGAATGCTTGAAGTTGATTTAAAACCACAACTATGGAAGCTAAAATTAGATTATATAGCACAGAACAGGAAAAATACCACCAAGTTCATAAACTGAGTAAAATAGATTTCATTGTGAAGTACAATAGAGCATAAATATTGGCAAAATAAATGCAAGCTATAATAAGAACATCAGCCTTTTTCGAAGCAGGTTACCAGTAATGGATCATTAGACAATACCACTTAAAAGAATGCTAAAAGATAATATGAAGATTGCATAAAAGCTGAATGAATTCCTATTTATTTTCATTATAAAAGAGTGTAAATTATCTAAAAGGCTATATATGTGAAGTGACTTTTCTAGGAAGCAAGTAGGGAGGAATAAGACAAACAGACATGATAATATATAAAATTCTAAGCCTAATACATGAGCTAAAACTTATTCATAGCTGCAATACAAAACTGCAAATATTCTTATTAAAATGTAAAAAAGTTACATAACTTATTCCTAAGATCAACCTCTGTACTTGAGAATCAAAAAAATCCTTTAAAATGTGTAATTAAACAGTTGGTCTGGCAGAGATACAACTAGTTATAGGGTAGTTAATTCAATATTTGTTCCAGCTAAAATACCCAAAAGTATTGCAAAATGTAAAAATATGAAGCATATAATTCTTATATCTTATTCTTGAGTCTGGCTTGGTGGATTCATCACTATGGATGCAAAACTAGACAGGCCCATGGCTGTCATATACAGGATATAATTTCAGGATTCACTACCATTCCTTGTCCAACAATTTTGATGATTATTTAATTAGAAGATACCTTTCTTTGTAGCAGGGGATATCTATAAAAATTGTGGCTTCTGGATCAGATGCTGGATCATATAAACAATAATTTTGTCCCTAAATCGGATTGTCCACCTTGTAAACTACTTTTCTATAATTCAAGACATGTTAGGTTTAATAACTTCTCAAGCCATAAAAAAACACCACCCTGCTCTGCATGTAACCAAAGACTTACTATTGCAGTTACTGTGA
Source organism: Acrochordus granulatus (assembly GCA_032468055.1). Classification (NCBI taxonomy): domain Eukaryota; kingdom Metazoa; phylum Chordata; class Lepidosauria; order Squamata; family Acrochordidae; genus Acrochordus; species Acrochordus granulatus. The sequence continues at coordinate 86,029 of JANHZU010002396.1, read as the reverse complement.
CTAGCAGTGAATCTGATCAATCTTCACTTGGGGTGGGTGCACTTTTAAACTAATCCATCACATGGGGAAGGAAGTTACATCCAATGGATTTCTCTACTTTAGTGTTTAGATTAGGGTTTCCTCTTAACCCTGCATCAGCATGACCAAAACAAAGCTAGCTATGGAGTTACAGAGGTCATAGTCCAGCACACTTGGAGAAAATTGAATTGAGAAATTTGCCACACCATTTGAATGAATTATTGCAATCTAAATACCTTGTGCAAGGAGCACCAAATCTCAAATTTAGGCCACTTCCCCATGACTGATTTATTCCATTTTAAAATGACATCCAGCCATTGCTGTGGCAATATAAAGTCTGTCTTATTACTGTTATAGCAACACAGCAATGATTGTATAATGCTATAAATCATGACTGAGGAAACAACTTAAGACTTTAGGCCTGGAAAAACATTGAAGAAGTCTGTAGTTGACAAGTCCGGATTTAATCACCTACTTGGCTGGAACCGAGGATAGTAAAAAGAACTCCATGTGTTCATCAAAACCAGCGTAATTGGAAAAAGCTCCTTTTCTAGTCTCCTGTTCCAAAAAAAATCCAATCCTTCATGATAGGAAATGTAGCTGGGACTTTTTTTTTGATAATCCTTCCCTGCAGCTCAGAGGAAACCTGTTCAGCATCTGTTAGTGGCCTGGAGAGATTGCTTTTCCTAGACTTGCAGAGGAACTCTTGCATTCTTCCTCAGCTCTTCACAATCCCTTTTATACAAAGTGTGTAAAACAGCAAGGTACTGCAGGCTTAGACATTTATCTTCTGAGGTAGGTTTTTGGGCGTGAGGTTTTTTTATTGCTGGAAGATAAACCAGCTGCTAGATGGGACTGCTTTCAAATACACTAAAAAGTGGTTTTAATTACTTTCTTCTAAGATGAATCCAATTGGCTCAAAGAGATCTCAAAAAGTTGATTCAGATATCCACCCCAGCACACTGCCTCTCTAAAGGTGCTGTCACCTTTTATGCTATCACCAGACTCTTCTTGAGACTGGCTGGTCTTTGGGCCTGTTCTCACTCATAGTTTAATGCAATTCCCAGCCCTTGCTATATTGGTAAAAAGAACTTTCCCCATAAATTAGACTGTCTGGACTGAAATCCCCATCTTGCATTCATAGTGCTTGGCTCGGCCAGCAAGACCATACTGATAGTATGGCTTGGTGGAATATCTTGTCAGCCAAAAAACAAAGGGAAGAAGGCTGACTATAACTTTCTACACCTCACCTAACTATATCTCTGGAACACAACTTACAGTTTTTCCATGGTTTGTTGCCATCGTCAGACTCTGCCAGCATAGGCCAGAAAATACATCTTTGGAAGATTTGGATAAAACTGTTGAAATTTGAAGTTAAAGGCCAGCATGGTCTGATCAAGGGAAAAATTAAGAGTCCATGGCATTGATGGTACTGATACAATCTACAAGTGAAGCCAGGGCCTTTTGGGGGGTAGAGGTAGCCTCATGTCATTCCAAAGAATGTGTGTCCACCTCAGTTGCAATGAGCCCTGTCCAAGCAAATGAAAAAGCAACAACAAAAAAATCTGACACAGTTCAGGAAATTTTAATAGGAAACAATTAAATTTTAATTTAATTTTTAAATAGTTCAGGAAATTTTAATAGGAATGGGAGGAGGAAAATACTGGTATTCAGTAAAAGTTATTCTGCATTCCCTGTTGATGTATCCAGATGAGATAATGCTTGTGGACTTAGAACAGATCTTCATCTTCCCCAGCCTTTCACCTTTGTCTGATTTTTATAAAGTGTGCTAAGTTGTGCCTATATGCATTCTTGCCTCTGAGTAAGCCCAAGGGAATGCTACGCAATTAATTTCCAAATTAAAAAAACAAACAAAAAACAAACATAACATTGACTAGAAGCTGACATTCCATAACCATCCATCATGTCATTAATTATTAATTATACTGAGTGAAATTTGGAATGGCAAATGCAAGGTTATTTCTTTTGTTTTTCTTTTCTTTAGCTCTCCAGCCCTTGAACTACCAGATCTAGGCTGCATAAACCCAGAAGGCCATTAGATGGCAGCAAATAAGTCATATTTTTGGTATCATTTAATACAGTTATTCCAAATGAATGAATGGGTGAAAAGAAGATGTGATTTTAATAGACAGAAAAGGTGAAAAGACCTCAATTCTGAGTCTATCAGGCTAGATCAGGTAGGCTTTTTCAGAGAATTATTGATAATTTTGATTGCTAAGCTGCCCAATTGTATAAATCCAAAGTGCTCAGAACATTTATAGCATTTGAAATCTCTGGTCATAACAAACAAACAAAACATAAAATCAAAGAAAATGTTAAATTCAGTGAGAAAGTGAGACTTCAAAGAAACTTGATTATTTTAAAAATAAAAACAGAAAGTGCTCAAATTTGAGCCTTCCTTACATTGAGCCCCATCCTGAATTGCCCATCTTCTGGCTGAAATTTATCTGAGATTATACCTCATTAAATTCTGAGGGAATTCTTGGAGTGATTCTGTCCCCAGTTCAGTGGTATTTAAAATTATCTCCTACAAAGTACAGTTGTTGTTGTTAGTTGCTAAATCATGTCCAACTCTTTGTGACTCCATGGACCAGATCATGCCTGTCCTCTACTGTGTCACAGAGTTTGTTCAAATTAATGTTCATTGTGTTGATGATACGATCTAACCATCTCATCTGCTGCTGTCCCTTTCTCCTTTTGACTTCAATCTTTCCCAGCACCACAGTATTATCCAATGAGTCTTCTCCTCGTGTTAGGTGGCCAAAGTATTTGAGCTTCAGCTTCATTAACTGTCTTTCCAATGAACAGTCAGAGTTGATTTCCTTAAGGACTGACTTGTTTGATCTTGTAGTCCAAGAGATTCTCAAGAATTTTCTCCAGAACCACAATTCTAAGGCATCATTTCTTTGGCACTCAGCCTTCTTTATGGTCCAACTCTCACAGCCATACTGTGAACATACTGGGAAAAGCATAGCTTTGACTATACAGACCTTTGTCAGCAAGGTGATGTCTCTGTTTTTTAATATGCTGTCTAGGTTTGCCATAGCTTTCCTCCCAAGGAGCAAACATCTTTTAATTTCATGGCTGCAGTCATCATCTTCAGTGATCGGAGCCCAAGAAGGTACAATCTTCCACTGCTTCCATTTCTTCCCCTTCTATTGGCCAGGAAGTGATGAGACTGATTGCCATGATCTTAGTTTTTTTAATGTTGAGTTTCAAACCAACTTTTGTACTCTCCTCATCAAGAGGCTCTTTAATTCTTCACTTTCTCCCATTAGAGTGGTATAATCTGCATCTCTGAGGTTGTTGAAATTTCTCCCGGCAATCTTAATTCCAGCTGATGATTCACCCAGCCTGGCATTTCACATGATGTACTCTGTATATAAGTTAAATAATCAGGGTGACAACATACTGCCTTGTTATACTCCTTTTTCCAATTTTGAACCAATCCATTGTTCCATGTCCAGTTCTAATTGTTGCTTCTTAACTAGCATACAGGTTTCTCAGGAGACAGGTAAGGTGGTCTGGGACTTCCATCACTTTAAGAATTTGCTGTAGTTTGTTGTGATTCACACAATTGAAAGGTTTAGCATAGTCAATGAAACAGATGTAAATGTTTTTCTGGAACTCCCCAGCTTTGTCCACGATCCAGCAAATGTTGGCAATTTGATCTCTAGTTCCTCTGCCTCTTTGAAATCTAGCTTGTACATCTGGTAGTTCTCGATTCACATACTGCTGAAGCCTAGCTTGTAGTATTTTGAGCATAACCTTGCTAGTGTGTGAAATGAGCACAATTGTACGGTAGTTTGAACATTCTTTTGCACTGCCCTTCTTTGGGATTGGAATGTAAACTG
>JANHZU010002396.1:55776-82036 GCA_032468055.1 Acrochordus granulatus | reverse complement strand
GGATGATCTCATCCAGTGGCTTCATGTAGATGTGAAAGAGGAGTGAAGAAAGTATTGAATCCTGTGGCATGCCACAAGATAGTGGCCAAGGGTTGGACCTCTCATCCCCTATCAGTACCAATTGGGACCGGCCATGGAGAAAGGAACTGAACCAGTACAAAACTATGCTGCCCAGTCCCAACTCTCATAGCTGGCCCAAAAGGATACTATGGTTGATAGTATTGAAGGCTGCTGAGAGGTCAAATAGAGCAAGGATGGGTGCACTCTCTCCATCCTGCTCTCACCAGAGATCATCAATGAGCATGACCAAAGCTGTTTCTGCCCCATAGCCAGGCCTGAACCCAGACTGATATCGGTCAGATAATCCATTTCATCCAGGATCTTTTGGAGTTGCCAAGCAACTACTTTCTCAACCATTTCCCAAAAAGGGGAGGTGAGAGACTGGACACAATTTTTAGGCAAGTGGGGTTGAACAGTGTTTTTTTGAGTAGGGGGCAGGGCCTCCTTAAAAGGGCCCAGGAATGTCCCCTCCTGCAGTGGAGAATTAATCACTGCTGACACCCACCTAAAAGTCACCATCCTGGAGGCTTTCCCCAACCCAAGTGGGACATAGATCTAATTGGCAAGAGGATGACCTGACAGCATTGAGGAGTCTGTCCACTTCCTCAGGTCCAACAAAATCAAACCAATCTCAGATAACCAGGTAAGAACCCTCCCTGGACATCTCTCCTGACCCTGTCTCATGCACAGAGTCCAGCTGAGAGTAAATTCAAGTGATTTTATCCATCAGGTGTTTTACAAATTCCTTGGCTCAGCCCTGTAAGTGGTTCTCTGTGCCTCCTATCCAAGGAGGGACTGGGTGACCCCAAACAGGGCTGCTGGGTAACTTCTGTGAACACAAGCAATGCTTTGACGCTCTTACTGCCACAAGGTAGGACTTAATAGCAGCTCTACCCTGGATTTGGTCAGATTCACTTCTTGACTTTATCCAGAAGTGCTCCAGACATCTCTTGACCCTTTTCAAAACCCTCAGCTCCTTGGTAAAGCATGGAAAGTGGTGGGCGTGAGGGGCCAGGAGAGGCTGCATGGATGTGATCCTATCCAAAGCTGTAGCCACCCTCTTATTCCTAGAGCTTCAGCAGGACTGTGCATACAACCCCCAATTCTCCATTTGGGTCCATCAATTATTAGAGGTGGACCATTTGCATTGGTCCAACCTCCGTGCACAGGGGAGGCAGCATAGAAGAATCTCATAGCTACCAGAGCATGGTTTGACCATGACAGGATATCATTACATCCCTCATGAGACTACGTTGCCATTGCTCCAACAGAAAGATCATATCAGGTGTGTGTCCACTGTCTTGAGTCAGTTCTTAGATAACCTGGGATGGGCCCATGGCTGTCATGGTGACCATGAACTCCTGAGCTACCTCTGAGGCCAAGCCCAGGGACAGCAAGTTGAAGTCCCCTCGGATCATCAGCAAGATATTTCAAGGAAGAAGGATGTCTATCTGTAGCTTTGCTTATGCTGAATTAATAAGGTCAGTTTCTTCCCCCCCTTTCCCTTTTCCTTTACTTTTTCCAGACACCCATGGACTCTGAAGGCCTGGGAACTCCTTTATTCTCCCTATCTAGGAAGAACTTTTCAAATAGTGGGGCTGCCATTTCAGGGCTCATCTTTTTGAGCAGCAGCCCCAAGAGACATAATTGTTCATTTGCTATCTCTCACATCTCAACAACTTCCCCACTGTGGCTATGCTGAAAGCAGTATCAGAGGAAATCCATTAGATTGCCTTCAGTTTTCCCAGGACCCATTAGGTTGCCTTCAGTTTTTTCCAAGAGCTAAGAAATAAGCAAATTTGAAGGATGGTACAACACAATAGAGACCAACAGTTTTCTTTTTCACTAGTGATGATTGGCCCATTCTTCCTCTGGACTAATATTGCTGGATCAGACAAGTGGTTCTTAGTTGTTGGCAGCCCCAATATCCTAGTGCTCCTTCATATTCTTGGAAGACAGCTCCCCTTTAAAATAATGCATATGGCGCTACCATTTATGAGAAGGCACAGTACAGAGAAGCACCTTCATGCTACTCTCAATAAAGGTAATCCTCAAAAGTACTAAAAGTAGAAATGCTAGTGCTATTCATCATTTTATTCCTTAGAAGTCCTCTTAAGTCAAGAAAAAGCACCTAAAATCAAGAAGTATAGCTGTTGAAATATGTCCTCAGTCTCTCTGCATGAATTTCCTCGGTCCTATTTCTCTCATAGTTTGTGTCCCCTGAGAAAACAAAGAAGGCAAAGAAGAATAGAAGAAGAAAAGTTATTGGGAGGAAAATGTTGTTCAGTCACTCAGTTGTGTCTGACTCTTCGTTACCCCATGGACCACAGCACACCAGGCTACCTTGTCCTGCACTGCCTCCTGGAGACTGGCCAAACTCATGCCCATCACATCTATGATGCTATCTAACCATCCCATCCTCTTCCAGCCCTTTCTCCTTTTGCCTTCAGTCTTTCCCAGCATCGCAGTCTTTTACAATGAGTCCTCTCTTCACGTTATGTGGTGAAAGTAATTGAGCTTCGGCTTCAGTATCCTTCCAATGAACAATCAGGGTTGATTTCCTGTAGAATTTGACTAGTTTTATCTTCTTGCAGCTCAAGGGACTCTCAAGAGTCTTTTCTTGCACCACAATTCAAAGGCATCAACTCTTCAATGCTCAGCCTTCCTTATGGTTCAACACTCACAGCTGTAAAAACCAACTGGGAAAACCATAGCTTTGACTATACCGACCTTTGTAGGCAAAATTATGTCTCTGCTTTTTAATATGCTGTCTAGGTTTGCCATAGCTTTCCTCCCAAGGAGCAAGTGTCTTTTGATTTCATGGCTGCAGTCACCATCTTCAATGATCTTGGAGCCCAAGAAGATGAAATCTGTCACTGCTTCCATTTCCCCCTCCTTCTCTTTGCTTGGGAGTGATGGGACCAGGTACGATGATCTTTGTCTTTTTAATGTTGTATTTCAAGCCAGTTTTGCAGTTTCCTCTTTCAACCCTCATCAAGAGACTCTTTAGTTACTCTTCACTTTCTTCCATTAAAGTGTTATCATCTGCATATCTGAGGTTGTTGATATTTCTCTTGGAAATCTTAATTCTGGCTTTTGATTCACCCAGCCCAGTATTTCGCATGATGTGCTGTGCATATAAGTTAAATAAGCAGAGTGACAATATATAGCCTTGTACTCCTTTCCCAATTTTGAACCAATCTCTTGTTCCAGGTCTGGTTCTAGATGTTGCTTCTTGACCAGCATACAGGTTTCTTAAAAATCTCTTTAAGAATTTGCCACATTTGGTTGTGATCCACACAACCAAAGGTTTTAGCATAGTCAATGAAGCAGAAGTACGTGGTTTTCTGGAACTCTCTTGCTATCTCCATGATCCAGTGAATGTTGGCAATTTGATCTCTGGTTCCTCTGCCTCTTCGAAACCCAGCTTTTATTTCTGGTAGTTCTTGATTCACATACTGCTGAAGCCTAGTTTGTAAGTATTTTTAACATGATCCTGCTAGCATGTGAAATGAGTCAATTATACAGTATGTGAAATTAGTCAATTATGACCATTCTTTGGCATTGCCCTTTGGGACTGGAACATAACCGACCTTTTTCAATCCTGTGGCCATTGTTGAATTTTCCAAATTTGCTGGCATAGTGATTGCAGCACTTTAATGGCATCAACTTTTAGGATTTTAAATCATTCAGTTGAAATACCATCACCTCTGCTCGCTTTGTTGTTAGTAATACTTTCCTAAGCCCCACTTGACTTCATTCCAGGAAGTCTGGCTCTAGGTCAGTGACCACATCATGATGGTTATCAAGGACATTTAGATCTATTTTGTATAGCTCTTTTGTGTATTCTTGCCACCTTAATCTCTTTTGCTTCTATTAGGACCCTCCCCATTTTTGTGAAAAATGTACCTTTGATATCTCCAATTTTTAAAAGAGATCTCTCGTTTTCCCCAGTCTATTGTTTTCCTCTATTTCTTTGCATTGTTCATTTAACAAAGCTTTCTTATCTCTCCTTGCTATTCTCTGGAAATATACATTAAGTTAAGTATATCTTTTCCTTTCTCCTTTGCCTTTCACTTTCCTTCTTTCCTCAGCTATTTGTAGAGCCTCATCAGACAGCCACTTTCCTTGTGTTTATTTTTCGTTGGGATTGTTTTTGTAGCTACCTCCTGTACAATGTTACACACTTCTGTCCACTTTATCTACCATATCTAATCCCTTAAATCTATTCATCATCTCCTCTGTATTCATAAGGGATATGATTGAGGTCATACCTGAATGGCCTAGTGGTTTGCCCTACTTTCTTCAATTTAAGCCTGAATTTTGCAATAAGAAGCTCATGATCTGAGCCATGATCAGCTCCTGATCTTATTTTTACAAACTGTATACAGCTTCTCCATATTCAGCTATAAAGAATATAATCAATCTTATTTCAATACTGACCATCTGGTGATATCCATGTGTAAGTTGCCTCTTGGGTTGTTGGAAAAGAGTGTTTGCTGTAACCAGTGTGTTTGCTTGACAAAACTCTGTTAGCCTTTGCCCTTTCATTTTGTACTCCAAGGCTAAACCTGCCTGTTATTCTGGTTATCTTTTGACTTCCTACTTTAGCATTCCAATCCCCTACAATGAAAAGGACATCTTTTTTTGCTGTTAATTCTAGAAAGTGTTATAGGCGTTCATAGAATCAGTCAACTTCAGCCTCTTTGGAATCAGAAGTTGGGGCATAGACTTGGATTACTGTGATGTTGAATGGTTTGCCTTAGATTTGAACTGAGATCTTTCTGTCATTTTTGAGATTGCATCCCAGTACTGCTTTTCCCATCCTTTTATTGACTATGAGGACAACTCCATTTCTTCTAAGGGGTTCTTGTCCGCAGTAGGATATATAGTGGTCATCTGAATTAAATTCACCCATTCCTGTCATTCCTGTCCATTTTAGTTCACTGATTCCCAAGATGTCAATGTTCAATCTTGCCATCTCATGTTTGACCATATCCAACTTGCCTTGATTCATAAATCTTGTATTCCAGGTTCTTATGCAACATTGTTCTTTACAGCATTGGACTTTCCTTTCACTACCAGACACATCTACAGCTGAGCATCCTTTTGGTTTTGGCCCAGCTACTTCATTCTTTCTGGAGCTACTTGTAATTGCCCTCTGCTCTTCCTCAGTAGCATATTAGACACTTTCCAACCTGAGGGGCTCATTTTCTTATGTCATATTTTTTAACCTTTTGATATTGTCCATGGGGTTTTCTTGGCAAATACTGGAGTAGGTTGCCATTTCCTTCTCTAATGGATCATATTTTGTCAGACCTCTCTGTTATGACCTGTCCATCTTGGGTGGCCCTGAATGGCATAGCTCATAGTTATGCAAATCCCATCAGCATGACAAGGAACTGATCCATGAAGTGCCAGCATCCAGCAACACTGAATTCCAATCCTCTGAAATGTATGGCCAGAAGTAACAATCCAACATATCTTGGGGACTCCTCAGTAGGGAAAGTTAGTGTAAGATACCATCAAAAAGATGCAGCAAAGAATTATTACTTAGAAAGAAGGATCATCTAGTTAAGTGGGGCTTACTCCCCAAGGAGTGGGTCCAAAATTGTAGGATATGTATTTGTGGATGCAGAAGGGGGAAAGATGAGCAATTCCTCTAAAGAGATTAATGGTATGGAGGGCAGAAGTGTTGATCTTGTGTACATGGCATTGAAACCTCATGAATGCTCAGCCTCAGCTAGCAATGTATTCTAAAAAGGGGAAAGTAGCTGGCTGGCCATAAAGCAGGAAGGGATCATCAGAGCTCTAAGAATATAGTCATTTCTTCATGGTTTCTCATCCAGGTCAGAAAGGAAGAAAAGAAGAAAGGAAAGATCTTGATAGGATGAAACAGGCCATCAAGTTAAATCTATCCTTTTTAAATAAACGAATTCCTCTGTATTTTCCCAGGGTTGCTATAAGTTGTTGTCTGTGATGTTCCCCTGGGCTTTTCTCTCTGCTCTCTGATTTGGTGTTTAAAAGCAGTCCTGAATGATGGATTACAGTGTCATTGCAGCCTGCAAAGGATTAATTTGTTTCATTGATTTCTCTTTAGGCAGATTGCCAGAATCAGCCGCTTCCCACCTTTCCCCAGACTTTCAGCAGTAATAGACAGTAACAGCCTAAGACAAATAAGCCAGTATTTGTGTAAAAATAGAAACACAGAACTCCATGGCTTTAGGCAAAGCTAGTTTGTCTGAGGAGCACTCAGAAAATCACAGGTCTGGGAATATTTAAAGAGGATCTTTAAAAAAATAAACAAAAATACATAGAAAGGAAATAAGATCCCATATTTCCTCTAGTGACTGAAGTAAGAAGGACTCATTTTGGTGAGGATTTAGATGCAGCCTCCTCGCCATTCTTGAGAATACAACTGAAAGGAGAGTTCACAAAACTCACCCAAGCATGTGCAGAATACCTTTTTATCCCCCGGCAGGAAAGCCTGAAACAGAGCTGCTTGGTGGAAACATCTTTTGGGGGAAACAATTCTCTCTATCCCTTGCCATAGTAATGAATGGGGCCAGCCCTGTGGTTCATCTGGGAGTTGGGTAAGGCCAGTCTCACCCCACTCCCGCACCTCAGGCTGGGAGACCCTGGTTTTAGAAAAATGAAAATAGAATTCCAGAGGACAAGAATTCCAGAAACAAGGAAAAGCAAAAACTCATTCTTTTTGTATTATGCACAGCCCTCTAGTTAATCTACTGTCAATTTGTCTCCTCGTCCGTCTGAGATATTGATAGGATGCGTCGGGTTTTAGCAGTCCTCCCTGTGCGCGTCGCAGAGAGCAAGCCGTTGGATCAATTTGTCTGGGAGCTTTAAGAGGAACCTGGTCTGGGGCGGGACAAGAATGTCTGGGGAGTGGTGAATGTGCCCTGTGGGAGAGTCATAAACCTTATGTAAGGAGATCATTAAACTGATCATCAGCTTCAACTAGCCAATCACTCTACAGACATCTGCAAAATGCTTTCCAGAAGCAATATGTTTTGCCCCAAGTTTTGGAACTGCATTAATTTAATAGCTTCAGCATACTGCATATTTTACCTGCAATTAGTAGCTGTCAACCTGTTTTTAAAAAGTTGATTAGCTGCCTACCTCTTAATTGACATATCAATGAACTTACTGCCTATATTTTGAAGGCAGTTTGCAGACAACTAAGGAAAAAACAGTTTATGATTTGGAAAAATCAACTCCAAGTTGATGGAATCAAGATATGTGTATTGGAGGGAAAAGATTTAACCAATCCAAAAAATATTTTATTTTCTGAATAAAGTATCAGGAAAACTCATGACATTTTCAAGTTGTGATTAATTGAAGGCCATACCTACTGTAATGATCACAGACTGAATACTCCTGATCGGTGGTCTACTTCAGTGAAGTTTTTCTTCAAAAGATTAACCTATGGTATCCTAAGTACCTCTTTTTTAAAACCACACTGTCCTTTGGCATAAGTTGTAAACTGTTGTTGTCCTTTTTATTTCAGAGACCAACTCCTATAATGACAGCCCTAGTCAACAAAAAGCTATCTGTAGCATCTGCACTCTGGCACATTTAACTCCCCAGAATTTTATAAGCAGTTTGAAAGCATCCTTGAGTCTCATCACATCTTATGACTTGAAATGCTGATAGTGATCAGTGAAAGTCATTGTCCCTACCCCCAGTAAGTGCCACTTCCCACAAAGAGTGAAGAAAATAATTCTCTCCTAATTAATTGGCTATTTTGCAGACTTTTTGAATGGGAAAGAGAAAGGGTAAGACTGTAAAAGTTTTTGTCAATTTCATCCCATTTTCTTCTGTGTTACTCAGAGCGAGTTACAAGCTTTCAAAGTCATTATAGATCCTGAAACCATAAACTTGAGGAGGGGTGAACCAAGAGTTCCCACTGAGGGGAAAACCAAGCAACAGGATTAAAAACATCAATAGATCTCCAACAGTGAAATACATTTGGTTTATAGTGATTTACCTGTGCTGCAGTTGAGCTGAAAACAAATGAACTTAGTTCCACAGCATTGCTGATATCATAGAATTTTTCTTCACAGCATAGAAAAAAAAGGTAACCATATAGAGAAAGAGACCATATCGTCCTTTCAAGCTTTCTTGTCATCTGGAACAGGGAGAGGAATGAGTAACTCAAAAGGTCAAGGTTCAAAAAGTTGAGACAACCATGATTGTATTTATGTGTTTACACAGATAAAACATGGGCAGACTGCACTGTTGTGACCCACATCTTGACTTTCGACCATACATTGAGGACAAACCTGGAGGAAAAAGAAAGGTGCCAAGGTGCCTTCATTTTAGGCATGAAGGAATACACTTAGTGGTGGTGAGAGGAGATTTAAGGAGATGATGCTCATTAAGAGTAGAGTTGTATCCAGACCTCTGGCTATAATAAACTGATTTCATTTGATTTGATCTGAATAGAGCAGTGTTTCACAACCTTGGCAATTTGAAGATGTTTGGACTTTAATTCATGCTGGCTAGGAAATTCTGGGAGTTGAAGTCCACATATCTTCAAGTTGCCAAGGTAAATAATACTGGAGTAAAGCAGTATTGTTGTTAGAATAATATTGATGCAGGAACTTGTTTCTTTAGAACTTTTTATCAGTTTTCATATTGAATGAAGAATGGATGAAAACAAAAAGTCAATGAGAATAACCTAAAAAGTCTACAGTTGTAATAACGGATTATAGTGTTTTTGATTCTTTAGAATGGATTTCAGGAGCTTTTGCTGGATGTTAAGAAATTTCTCATCAGGTGCTGGGGAAAGAAGCAATGCAACTGTTATGGGAATCAGCAGGATTCACTCTGTGTACTTTCTGAGAGTTCTAAGTTAACAGTTGCTACAACTTTTTAGGAATTTATTGTTATTATCTTGACAATATTCTTCTAACCATAAGATTAGACATCAAATTGGAGAGACAGATAGATGAGAAAAATTGTGGTTTCAGTTTTGCCTGTATCATCTTTCAGGTGGATTTTGATCAATTTGAGATTTGGAAAAAAGAGAAAGGCTATAAAATCCAACCACTCATCTAATGGTAACTTTCTGCTGTATCAAATATATTGGCAGTATTATGCCAGAATTCATAGCTATTATCCAGTTATGAGAATTTGAATGTTGTACCTCCAACATTATCTGCAGGTCATCCGGTTGTAGAAATCTGGCCTAAAGGTAACATCACCCATAAACGGCAGGTTTATCCAAACAAGCCAGATCATAGAGAACTGTTTCTCAACCTTAGTAATTTTAAGATGCTGACTGGAGAATTCTGGGAGGTGAAGATCTTTAAGTTGCTGCATTGAGAAATATGGTCATAGAGTGAAATACCAGCTGGGAAGCAAAGGGAATCTTCGTTAAACAATTATTTGGCTGAAGTGGTTAAACCAAGCTATACTTCACAGTAAAAGACAATAATCTAAAAGGCATGTTAGTGAAATCACTTCAGATTCTGAGTGGTGGAAGTTTTTTTTTTAAACATGTATTTTCATACAGGATTTACTTTTGCATTAACATTCATGTGATCAAATGAATGGCGAAGTAGGAAATTATAATAATGTTCTAGAATATTCTCTTTCTTTTTTTTGTCACAACATATTTAAAGTCAGGCACCTAGACAATTCAGAACATAGAAATGAAATAATTCCTTCCCCGAGGTTATCCAACAGATTCCATGGCATGATGAAATATTTACATGAAAGTAATACAGTGATAACTACAACATGGGACATACCTGACATATACAGTATTACAATTGGTATATGCAATTGGTGTGTGTGTATAAAAAAACCCTTTTTGTGAGATAAAGTTAGTTATCAATACTAACTGGGTTATTAATAAATGCATTAATATATTATAATCAGTACAAAATATTATTATAAAATTCACAAAACTCTATGACATATAGATATCTCTTTGTTTAGTGGAAAATATTGCCTTTTCAAAAACAGATAGATAATATTTTTTCTGATAGCCATTCCTTAATATATGGAATAATACCACATTTCTAATATGCCAATATAATTCTTTTAATCTGTTTCCCCCCTCCCCACATAATTTTAATGAACAGTCCAAAACTTTGGTACATAGTTCAATGTCACATTAACATGTTTAACACTTAATGTTTAATGGGAAATCTATTAATATACTAGATTATATTAGAAATCTATTAATATACTATTCAGATTAGTGTATTCTTAGACGTGGTCACTTTTGAGCCATATTAATTATAGTTAATACATAATATCTTTGCTGTACCAATGACAGAACGATGCAGGTTGTGATATGCTTACGAGTAAAATATATTAGCCTACAGATATTAATGAACCTTAATGTGTATAGACCAAATCATCCAGAACCAGATTCAATACAATTCAGCAGAAAAGCCCCACAGAAAACATTAGTAAAATTAAAGCCAAGTAAACTATATATATTTACTTGTTCACTTGTCCACATTTATAACACTTCTAAAAGATATTTTGCTTGTGCTCAGTAGCGAAGTTGATCTCTTGCTGGCTTTCAAGTATATGATTGTGTTAGTATTTTTTAATTGAAGCACTGTTGCCCTAAAGGATTTTTGGATAGTGTGTTCCTATATTTGTGAGAATTTTTTCCATCTTATTTTTCACTTTTTTTCTGACACACTAGTGTTGTTTTTCACACTTTGAGATTCATCCTAGTGACATATCACAGCTTGGCTTTTAAGGGATTGGGGAGTGGAAGCAGTGCTCAAAATGCTTAGCTTAGGGGTTGTTAGAGCAGCAGCTTTTCATGCAGACATTTCTTTGAGAAAAAAAACTATTGAACTTAGGGAGTGCGAGGTTGCTTAAGAAAGCTGAAATAGGTTTAAGAAAAATCCATCTATCCATCATGGTAAATTCAAGCCAATATATTTAATATAACTTTCTGTACCTCCTTTCTTCTGCTAACTACAATAAATCAGTAGATTCCAAACTGGAAAGTTTAGATCAATAGAGAAGAAGATTAACAAATATTAATCCATGATGTACACCCTTCATGGAGTAACATTTACTGTATTTCTGAAATAGTTCAAAGAGTTGTAGATAAAAGCACTTCCATCCACATGAGGAAAAAGCTACATGTTTCATTACAATGTCTACCAATTAGGAAATGTCTTAGCCATTTTATACAAAATGCTACAAGTTTAATACTTAGCTTAAGACTAATATAACAGGAGACTACACATATCACAATATCAGCTATGATTTTAGGATAAGCTTGTCTTTGGGAGAAATTGACTATCTCCACATGTCTGTGCAGCATCTGCACATTGTTTTTACTCATATGGTGTCTTGAGATTGTATGGATTTCTTTTTATTATACCAACAATAAGACATCAGCTTTATTGTATGAGAAATTCACCTTTCATCTGGTAAGACTTTCGTAAGGATTCCCTCCTGAAAACACTCCCTTTGAAGTTACATATGTGAAACTCTCCAGTACTCAATGATGCAAAATATTAAAAAAAACCCTTTTTGTGAGATAAAAGATATTTTCAGCTTTCAAAACAAATTCATATTATTTTGAGTCTGGTTAAATGAGTTAAAGCCAAGAGCAGCCCCATTGAGAATTTTTTAAAAGAAAGACAATTCTATTTATATTCATTTAAGTAAATGAATAAAAGCATTGCTTTACTTTTTATGTGAACATAAAGAACCATTTGAAAGGCCTGTTGATCTCTTGACCGCTAATAAAGACAGATTTGTGATGTGCAGTGAAAAAAGTGATTCTATTGAACCAAACTGAGCAGCCTAACCCCAGGCATGGATGAGCTTGTTGAACAGACACAGACCAATGACCAGCATGTACTTGAATCAGACATGACTGTGGGAAATATATTGTGCTCAAAACCAACCAGGGAGACTGATGATCAGGCTACTTCAATAGTTCTACTGAGTTTGATAAGCCCACAGGGGGCATCTTTGATGGGCTGTAGCCTTTCCTTGTGGCTTTGGTACACTCTGGTATTGTCCTTAATGGGTATTTGGAATTGTTTCCTCAGCCACTTCAATTGAAAAAACCCCCAATAATATAAGCACAGATGTTCATTTTTATCAGCTTGAAAAAGAAAAGTTATCAGGAGCTTATGTTCATGATTAGGTGCAACCTCTAATTTAGATTTATAAGAACCATTGGAAAAATTCTGACATCAATATTTTAAAATACTATACTGTGTATCATCAGTACTTTCCAACCATATGGGGAGTCCAAGTCTCATTTTCAGCTCTGGAAACTTTTTGCCAGAATATACTAGATGTCATTAAATAAATAGTGGTTGCCCATAAGACTCATGGTTCTCGATCATTCCATACTATTTAAAACAATGCAAATCATCCCTTCCAGTCTGGAGAAAATGGCTTTTCAGAATGGGAATGAGGATTTCACCTTTAGCATTCTTCTTGTTTCAGAAACTGGGCGCTTGAAGAGCCATGATATGATTAGGTTTAAGAGTATTCCTACTGTCTTCATTGGGGAACAACAGTGTCTTTTGGAACTGTAAACTAGAGGGGTCGAGCAATTCTGAAGACCCAACAGCCTGATTTGCACACAACACAAAGCCATGTTGTTTGCTTGTTTGGGCTTAGATTTATTCATGAAACATAATAGTATGGCTTCTTTCGACAAAACATGGCTTAAATCTTTCCCTACTGTTTTATCTGCGGGTGTGTATAAATGCAGCTGAAATAGCATTAAGAATTTCTGCTGATATAGCTTGAGAGTTATTATTAAAAATGATTGAGGGAGGCAGAGAGCTGTTTATCAAGGAGCAATATGTATATGGAGAGTTATTTTGATGTGACAATGGAATTTGGTGAATGTCCTCTTATTTGCTCCAAACTGAACCATTGGACAGAATATTGTTAATTTGACACTTATGGCTTCTTTTTGAATTGGCAGCTGGGGACCAACTACTATTCTTCACTAGGCTACATTTGAGCCTTTAGTCTCTTGATTTTAATCCTTATAAAAGGAAGGAGCAGAATTTGGAAGCTTTTATTGAATGGGCTTAAATTATTCCAATTATACTGTACGTCAATATCCATGAAACATATAAATTTTTACATATTTTCTCATTACAAACTAAACTGTAAAGACAAATAATATTCTTAATATAATTCTGTTTTTTGTTGCACAGGAACTGAAAAGAAATATCATCATATCACCCATTTTGTTAGGATTGTCCCAATTTAAGATTCTAATATCACAAGCTACTTCCTCCCAAATTATTGATTTCAATTTACCTGCAAAAATTTATAAGCAACAATAACAACAACAACAAGAACACTCTGATTAAAATCTATTGTGAAAATCTAATAGCTTGATGGGTTTTAATTTTTAGGGAAAGGCATAATATTTCCCATTAACTCAGAACTTTAATAGATTTGATACAGATAAATGGATGTTCATGTGACCAATATGCAAACACTTTTGAATTATGCGTAGAGAGGATCTATGGTTTTGTGCTTGACTTTTAACCTCTGCCATTTCAATGCTTTTATGGTAATGGTAGCAAAATCCATTTTCCTGTTATGTAGGTTCTAATACTGCAAAGACTGAATTATTATAATATGCCAAAGTACAAGAAGTGCAGCATAATTCAGTCAATTTGTTTAGGTTCTGTTTGAAAAAAACCCAGTACTTTTACAGTGTGGATTGTATGTGTGTGTGTGTAAATTTCATTGTGTATATGGCTTTACTCTGATTGAAATATGTATAGGGTTGCTGTCTTACTGAACAATATATTTCTACTCATCCAAGCAGAACATACATCATAATGGGTGGGGAGAGGGAGGAGGATGAGGAAATGTTTAGTTTTATTATAGACATCTGTTTTATGAAAAATGCATCTGACAGGGTGCTAAAAAGTTACTCTGCTAACACTTCGGTCCCTGTTGTTCAAGTGGTGGGATCTTGAGAATGTGTATTTGTATATTTGACTAAGCTGTGAGAATTAGCTATATCCCATTGTATCTGTAACTCTAACTGCATTAAACATCTTTTTAGCTTTTTAGCTTTACTGCATTTGAGGGTGCTGAGAAAATAGATATCATGAACAAAAGTGGCTCTGAAGAGTCTGGGGGATGTCAGGAATGTTAATGTGTTGTAGAGACTTAAACATGTTAGTTCCAATTTGTTCCAGATAGATAGGAAAGCAACCCTCTGATTGCTGTTTGGTAACCTTTGTATGAGTTCATACATTGCATTTCTTAGCAGTCCTTTCATGTCTTTTCCCTCTTTTTTTTCTGTAGCTAGGAGGGGAGCAGGTTGGGAGGCCTGGGATCCAGCTGGCAACTGAAATTTATATAAGCTGCTTCTATTGTGTTGTGCATAAATGTTAAAGACGAGTGCCTTCAAATGTTATACTTCAGTTCTAAGGACATTGATATGAAAGCCAAGTCCCACAGATTTCTGCACATTTTGCTTTAAGTGCTTAGGATCAGAGCTTCAATCATGATGAACCCTTTATGCTAAACTGTTTTTCTTGGAAGCACATCTCATTGATTTTGATGGTGTAGACTTGTAAGCAAATGGAGTCAGAATGGTACTTAAATAAATTCTTCATTTTATTCCTGTTTGGTAAAACACTTGAACCTGTCAATCAGGGACATCAATGGGATGCAAGAGCTTTTGGGAAGCAAGCATCCAATAATACAACCATTTAAATTCATAATACATCAAAATTCTCACTATAATATACGTACATTCCTTGGTAATGTGTGCTGGCAGAGGGTTGCAGATCATTCTTGCTTTTGTGTTCTTCCTGTTCTTTTGCACTTAACAAATTTCAACTATAAAACTTATAAATTATGATCAGGATATATTGTAAATGAATTTATTGTGGTTGGTTTTTGTTTATACCAACAGAATATTGTTACAGAATATTTGATAATAATTTCAATAACTAAAGCTAAATATCAGTATCATAAATTCAGTGGATATTGTTCCTGATTAGTTTGTGTTTTTTTACTTGCTTTTATTGAAAATACAGTATATTTGTCACTGTCTCTTTATAATATAGCTATTGTACTTATTTCTTAGCAAACTATCTCACTGGGAAAATACATATTTCTAATAAAAAATAAATTGAGTTACAAAGTGCTTTCAAAGATTTTTTAAAAGTAGAAACTATGAATTATTATTTCAAAAGTAATCATAATTTTTGGGAAAGATGCAAACATCCTGGCAAGAATTAATTACATTTAGTAAATGTCTATAAACAGAAAAAATAGAAGCTCAAAACATTTAATTAAAATGGAATATAATTTATTTATATTCTAAATATATTTTTTGGAGAAGAATAATTGTGTTCTATTTGGAAATGTGATGTGTTGTTTGTATTATGTTAATATTACATTCCATGTATTATTGCTGGAGTTAATAATATTTTGGATCAATTTTTATGGAACTCGTATTTAATTTTAATAGTAAGTTTGGTTCACACATACAGGTAGCTGATAGCTGATAAGGCAGTTGTAGAATTTACAGTCCTTCTGTGTAAAAGATCACTGTACAACTGTAAAATATATCATACTGAATATGTCAGCCATGTTATTTTAAAGGCTTTAAAAAATAAAAATAAAATTTTGTAGATAGGCTTGTAGAGAATGGTTGTAAAGATTTTCATAGAATGCTGAATCTGATTACATTTAAATAAATTTTGTTTAGTCCAAACATGGGAAAACCTAAATAATTACAAAATTGTTAAAATAATAATTGCAAAAGAGAAATATTTTAAGGTGCTAGATTATGCCTGAAAAATTGTAGGTAATAAATAATGCTTTTGCTAAGATTTTCCTATGAAATGTCATAATCACAAGTAAAAAACCCATTACTCTTGTATGGAAAGAAACCAAATGAAACCAAAATGGTTTTGAAAAAACATGAGGTGGCAATATGTGGTAATGGAGTTTAGCTTTCTCTTTCTCTTTCTGAAATTGGAATACTGTTTTGCAAAAATCTCCATTTGGAGAGTACATGCTATTTAGCATGTTATAATAGAATTGTTGCTTTTTAACTAAGATAATAGGTTGATGATCTGTAAAGATAAAGAGGCATGGGAAGGGATGCTGCTGTTAAACAGATGGCATGCTGTACAAATTACCACATTTCTATACTTAAAACTTGAGAAAATGTACTGCAGCAATATGATCTATGCTAAGATTTATTTCCTACAAAATACTTGGAAGAAAAAAAATGGAGATGAGTTGAAGATAGCCTGCTTCTCTTTCAATCTGCATCATTAAAAGGCTGCAGCCTTCATAGAGGAACATCTACCTTTGTGTTTTGTTTAAATGGTCATTCTCTTTGTATTCACATTGAATAGCCAGGTAGATTTATGCAAAAAACATTTGGTGTTTAATTGGTTCTACTGAAGTAGAGACAACTATCAGAAATAGCAGGCAGAAGTCACATAATGAAATAAGAAAGAAATCCAAGGATTTTAGTACGACCCATTATTCATTCAGTTCCTGGCAGCCTTACAAATCACTTGATTGACTAACTAGACATTCTCAAAGTGAATTATGAATCAGGTTCATTTTTTCTGGTTGATAGTTAGTACATGTTGTAACTCTTTCTCTTTGTGATATATCAATTTATTGTAACAGTAATAAGAGATATAATCAACTCTTTATTTCAGGACAAATAAATTGCTTTTTCAAAAAAATGAAAAGTGGTTGCTAACATTTTAACAGGACAGCAATGTAACTGTTGCCTGCTATTCCATGGTAGAAGCTAATGCAACAAAATAGCTTTAAGTGTGCGATTTTGCTGAAATTATTCGGTGAATATTATACTTTCAGCCCAAATGAGTCATTGTCTCAGAAATCAGTGGAAATATTCAATCTAGATAAAAAGAATAAGTGACTGATTAAAACAATTCTGGAAAAAACTGCTTTTTATAGGGAGGCGTGCAGAAAGTCCTTGTATGTCAACATTTCTGAATGACAATGTCAACTTTTGGAAAACTGCATATGTTAAAATAATATTTTAAGTTAATTATTCTACTATAATCAGTCTATATATTTATCCTATTGATATATAGTTACAAAAAGATATAAAAATATTGGTATTAATGCATAAAGTATACACTGAATGTAATTTTAAAAACTTATTATGAATTTTTATTTCACATTATTATTATATTCTTATTATGCTTTCCCAAAGTCAGAGCTGGTTCTGATTGTTGCAGCATAAGGTATTTTATAGCATTCCTTTCTAAGTAAGGTTTATCATCAATCCATAATTGGCTGCTATTTAGCCAATATAAATTTACTTGGAGCAAAGAATGTATCTGCCTGATCTGTTTTGTGAAAATATTCCAAGAAATTTCAGAGAATTTCAGTGTAGTACCCTCATTCAAGTCAATGTATCTCATATTAATACATATCCATCATAATTTGTGATTATCTAGAATGATTGTAGGTTGTAATATCAGGCAATATTGTATTTGCTCTCCAAATCCTGGGTTCTTGAAAGATGCAAGCAATTCTGCTGTTGCAAAGCAACTAAAGGAAAATGACACAATTGTCAGAATTTATTTTTGCATTCTTGATAAATGAAGTGATCCCCAAATTTTGTACAACTGACCCTAAAATGCTCATACATTACAATCTAAATGGGGGATATGCTTTGATCTGGAATCATGACAATTATTTGTAAGACACTCAAAATGACAGGCGGGTCCTGCCACAAAATGGTATAATATAAAGTACTCCATTCTGGGGACCAACCTAATGATCAAGTTTTGTTCTCTGCCAAGATGTTACTTTTCTTATGCTGATTTCCTAATTTTTCCTTAATGAGCAGTCAATATTTTGTGAACACAATATGGTCAGTCCTTGATGAATTATTGTGCCTTCCTCACATCTTTAATTAATATTGTTTTATTTACATATTTAAAATTTAAGTGTTATAATTTTCTCCTGAGCTGGCAGGAAACCCTTTCATATGAATGGAAAGTATCAGTTTTGTTATATAAGGATGGGAAATTTGTCATTCCTATATTTGAGAAAAGTTTTACTTCTCATATGATACTCACTAATACTTTTGTTTTCCTCTAAAACCTTTACAACAACAATGTATATAATTCCCTGCAAGCAGTTATTTATTGCAAACTCTATTGTCTGTATAATCTTTACCTCTTACTACTGTGGATACTGGAGAGGCAAACAGGTTGCAGTTATGATCAAAATTGGTGTTTCCCTGAGTTGGGCAGCCAATAAATTTAAATAAATACATACATAATATTTTTATGGGTTCATTATGTAGGAAAAAATTATTCCAATCAAATTCTTGAATTCAGAATTCAAATTAGTATGTCAAGATAAAACTGTACTCTTACCTTTAGTACTCTAGGCTAGGATAACATTATGTAAAGATAACTGAGAATACAGTAAAAGGCAAAGGTGACCCTGCCAGTCATGACCAACTCTAGGGTGTGGTGCTCATTCAGTTTCCAAGCCAAAGAGCCAGTGTTTGTCCTGGGACGCTTCCGTGGTCATGTGGCTGGCATGACTGGACACCAAAGGCACATGGACACTGTTACCTTCCCACCTGAAGGGGTGGTACCTATCTATCTACTTGCGCTTGTGCGTTTTTGAACTGCTAGGTGAGAGGGAATACAGTAGACAAGATCTTACATGGAAGAATAATAACTTATTGGATCCAGATCTCCACCCATTCTTCATAGGCATGCATTCCTAACTATAATAACACCCAAAAGGCAAAACAGGCATCATGATATTATGACATAGGCTTTGTCCTTTTGTACTGACATTACAATGTTGCATGCAATTATGCAAAGAGTGGAATTTGCATCAGAATTTTGAATACGGATTTCATCCCTCTTGCCTGCCATCATGGATGCCTATGCAAGTTCTGGTAGATCAGTAATCAAGACCTTCCAAATCAAAACATAAAACTTTTAGAAAATTTTTCAGAGAACTTAGAACAAGTGGCTTGTTCTGACTTTTTCTAAGAATGAAAACTAGTTTAGTCAAATAACATTTGTGTTAATATAAATGTACACAGTGAGCTTTTATGTTGTGTTTTGTCTTCAAGACAACTATTTTAATTATTAATTTGTTTTTTTGCTTCACCTATTTCATTTTTAAAAGGCCCAAATATAAGATCTTCAAAGTATTTTCTCCAGGCAGAAAAGAAGCAGAACAACTGCTTAGACCATATATTTATAATGCAATATTATATTAGTTTTCAGAAGCAGGCTCATTGATTTTCGTAGGATTTTCTCCCAAGTGGGTCAAGTCTTATCCTTAGGCTGTGCTCTGTAAAGATCTAGGTGTAAGTCACATTGGAGTCAATTGGCTTTCCTTTTGAACAAACGTATTTATAAGATTGCATACAATGGCTACTGCAGTCCTATGCAGCCAGCTATCTGTCAAAATTGTTGTCTGCTTCCTGATATGTGTATATCTCATATGTTTTTAAAAGTTATATTTCTAACTACTATGCTGCCGTTGTAAAATGTTGGTACTGGTACTGCTAATAAAGTTGTAATGTATATTACATTGTTTATATAATACAATGTTGGCAGCAGTTACCAAAATAAGTGGTTTCATAAAAGGATCTCACTCCCAAAGTGTTATCCTAACATAAAAAAGCAGAAATACCTTACAATTTTCTTTGTAAGTAGCTTGCTATTGCATTTTTCTAGGATTTTATTTTTATTTTTACATTACCTTTCTCCTTGATATTCCTTTGTGATCTTCTATTGAAATATCTATGGAGATTCTCAGTCATCCAGGTCATGGTTATCTGAGAGGTGCTTTTTCAAAAGGCAACTGGACTTTCTTGATTTTTCACATTTCACTTCTCATCTTAGAAGTTTCTTCAGTTCTACTTGAAACATCTACAATGAATGAAATAAACCGTATAGATCATATGGAATTTAGACTAAGAAAAAACAAAATCATATTTATAATTTCATTAACTTTGCGCAGCAAGATATTTTCAACCAAATTACTATTTAGAGAAAAAATTCTGTGTATTTTTGGAATTATAATTTTATCAGACAAGTAAACTTTGCCATGTGTAACAAATCTCACACATTAGAATACTATTGAGAGACTTAGATTAAAAACTGAAATCCAGGTTTCTAAATAATTATACCCATAAAAGCTAATCCATCATTTGTTTAATATTTGGAAAACAAAAATGTGTACTTCTTCATTGCAGAAAAGTAAATCTAATGGGGAATATGTGCACAAACATTTATTTTGTCAGATATGGGGAAAAATCAGAATAGTGGGAAGTTATGATGCGCTGAATTGCTCTGTTGCTTTTGATTCTAGACTAAAATTTGAATGAAAATTTCAACTTTTCATAAAGTTCAGAACTGAAGGTTTATAATAGCATGATAAAAGCTACAATTTCCATTGAGTAGAACAAACTTTTGGCTCAGTCATGAATTTAATTCTGTGCTTCACAATTTGTCTTTCTTCTTTTTTCTCTTTGAACAAGGAAGAAAATGCCATTTATTTATTTGTTTGATTTACAAGACTGCCCAACTCCAAATTAACTTGGAAGAGTTATCAAAATTAAAATGAAAAGAGAAAAACAAGCAAAAAAATGGATCAGATAAATATTAATTTAAGTGGTATCGGCTATGGTCTGGTGATGATGAGATGTCACCATGGGAAGACATCTCTAAAGAACAGCTTGCAAAGCATCTTTGAGGTGCAGTTAGGGGACATGTATATGAATTCTATCACGTCCTGTAAATTATTAATGAGGATTCTGCAAGGAATGGATCTACTTAGTAACTCAGGATCTGCTTATGAACTCTAGTTCATAATAGAAAGAAGAAATCTAGTTCATAATAGAAAGAAGAAATCAAAGTGTACTGAATTCAGTAAAGAATGTGCTTGTCATAGAATACTGTGGTTGACAAAGAAGCAGATTTTCCTAAAAGATATAAAAAAGATTTAGCAAACAGCAGCAAAACTACTTATGTTAGATTTGGTATAATATGAATTCACAAATGTTTAAAATACTGTTTTCAAAAGGTTTTTCCATAAAGCTCAAAATAATGTCTTTTTCTTAAGTATGCAGAGTAGATTCATGATAATTAAAGTTTATTTACAATATATATTTGTAAAAAAATCATCTACAAATTAGATCTAATAAATACAAAAAATAATTAGTCACCATATCCACCATTTTAGCACTCCATATCTGCTGGAGATTTTAGGGTATATAATTTTTATTTATTCATAGAATTATAGAGTTGGAAGAAACCTTGGAGATCTTTTAGTCCAACCCCTGCCCAAGGCAGAAGTCCTTACAACATCCTGGACAAATGGTTATCCAATTTTTTTCTTGAAAACCTCCAAAAACTTCCACAATTCTGAGGGGCAAGCTATTCCATTGCTTAACAGTTCTCACTTTCAGGAAATTTCTCCCTATGTCCAGGTTGGATCTCCTTCTGATGAACTACCAATTGCTTCTTGTTCTACCTTCATGGAGAATAAATCAATGCCCTCTTCCCCATGACAGCTCTTCAAGTATTAGAAGATGCTATCATGTCTCCTCTATGCCTTTTCTTTGTTAGGCTGTACATAGCTGTTCTCATATGATTTAGATTTCAGACCCCCTATCATCTTTGTTGCTCTTTGCAAACTCTTTTTCGAGCATCAGCATCTTTTTTGTATTGTGGCTAGAAGTAGATGCAGTATTCCAAATGTGGTTCACTAGTGCAGGACAGAGCAGTACTATCTCTTCCTATGATTTGATGTTGATACAGCCTAAAACTGTTGCTTTTTTGGTAGGTGCAGCTCACTGCTGACTCATATTTAAGCAGTAGTTCATGAGGATGCCTAGATCTCTCTCACGGGCATTACTGTTAAGCCAGGTACTGTCTGTCCTGTAGCTGTGTATTTGGTTTTTCCTGTGTAATTTCAAGATTTTACTTTTCTCACCATTGAATTGCATCTTGTTGGATATGACCCTACACTCAAGTCTGTAAGATACTTCTGAATCTTGAGTCTATCTTCCAAAGTGTTAACAATTAAATCATTTAATTAATTTTATCAAATTTTAAGGGCATCCAATTCCAGAATGACTCTGGGAAGTTTATTATTAAAAAAAGCAAACATATAAAAACTCACAACTGATGGGAGGAACCAAACATCAGCCATAAAACAAATCAGAACCAAACCCAACCAAACTAAAAGGGGCTCCGCAATTACCCCATTTCCAAGATCCTGGAAAACAGAATTCTAATACATCCAGATAACATCAGATTGGAGAAGACTGATCTTACCATATTTGTATAGAGGATGCAAAAAAAAAAATCTTTTTTGTCCTATGTCCTTAGCTTGTGGGATAAGAGATGATTTTGGCTTAATTTGGAAATGTAACACAGGAAACTGAATTCACCTATACTTCTGTACTCTAAAAATATGTACAATTATAATTTAAACAGGCACAATCTGAGAGCATGAAATTCTGGATTCAAGTTCTGTATCAATTGATATCTTATGAAACTACACTATGGTCAGCAGTGTATCAAAAGTTAAGGTCAGTATTGCAAATAGTTCACTTGAATGCATTAATACATTTAAAAGAGATTTGTTGTTGATCTAAATCAGAGCTATAGGCCAAATCAGAGTCATGTATTATTTGCATTAATTTCTATTTCCAAAATATAAAATGTAAATTTAATTTTTATTCCTGTCCTCATAATCACAATTAACACCACACCCACCCTTACACATGTCGCTGGACATTTATATTTCTACTTAACATAGATTTTAAAATGCAAAGAATACATGTATTATTTTCAAAATGGAAATGGTATTCAAAATGGAAATGGTATATTTCTCTTCACAGAAAAAAAAAACAGTTTTTTTAGTTATACATGCTGCTTTTGCCAGGTATGAGATTGTCTTCTAGCCATTTAAAAAGTTATTCAAAGTAACAGCATATCTGTATTAAACTACTTGCAGTATTCTTAAAAATTAGCCTTGAAGAAGGAAATATCTCTGAAACATGTAGGATTCAGTCACATTGCAGAATGCATTCTCCAGCAACAAATAAAGGCACATGTAGCCCAACAAACTTAAGCTCCTAGCAACACTCACTGTCAGCACTAGAGGCTTGAGCTTCTGGAAACTTAGTTTTGCAATACAGTATTTGGAAAGTCACACATTGGTTGATCCATTTCTGTGGGTAGATCACAACAGATTGACAGTGAAGTATGACTCTATAATTTAAATACACAAACCATCACAATAATAATTATTCTCTACTTCTCTGAGAAAGGTGATACAAGTTACAATTTGTAATGATTGATCTGAGAATTAAAGATACTGAGATTAATGGATCTTCTGAATAGACAGAATTGTAGGATTATACTGCAAAACAAAACAAAAGATCAGGAATATTAGGAATGGATTAAGAGTTAGGGTTAGGGTTGGGATTCATGGAGTCAAAAACAAACTGTGATTATGCTAAAATCAGGACAAAATAACTGTGATGTCTGATCAAGTATGTAAGTCATGATATTTGGTTGATGACATCACACAGAGGTCATAATTTGCTTTCTTTTTGTTTTCTCTGTCTATACCCATGCATACTGGAATTGAAAACAACTATATAGGTTGAGCATTTCCTATACTGTATCCCCCATATGGATACCATTGTGGTGAAAGACACTTCTACAGGCACTTGTCTGGTTCTATGCACAACTGATTACTTTTTTACTTCAATATGTTTAATTAAAAAATTGTGGAGATTGCTTACTTCAAAACAAAAGTGCCAACCTCAAGTATTATGGTTGTGCTAAATGCTTAACATTGTTCTTGGTCCCCACATGGTGTCTTATTTTTATTTAATTATAAGAGAGAGCAGTATCTAAACTTATATGAATAAATTTCTGCTGACTGCACCCATTCCCAACTATATATATATCTGCACTTCACAAACTTGTTTTGAAAGATATCCCTACTCTCCAGAGTTAATTTGATAGTTGAGAAAAGCAAGCATTCAATCCACTTGCCATTTTGTCAACAAATGAATATTATTGGATGCAACACAGACAGTACTCAAGCTTTTGTCAATATTGGCTGACCTTTCCTTCTGCTTGCCTAAAAGACTAGTTATAAAGATGTGGGGAAACTGTTCTGTAATCTAATGTGAATTTCATTTGGTCAGTTTTGAAAGAAGTTTAACTGCACCACAAATCATAGTCCAAATAAGCAAGCTCGAGGACACGACCCCAGATAATGACAGCCTTTTGAGTTGGAAGATAATATGATAGAAATAGACTAAACTAAAAGTAACAGCAGAAATACTTTAAATTTAACAGCATCATAGCTGTGGTCTTCTCAAAGTACATAAACACACAATTAGGGGATACCATAGAATAGAGATATTATGGTCAAGTGTGATGGTCACTGTTTGCTTAATTTTGTCACATAAAGCACTATCCTGCTTAGTTATGAGTTCCTTTTCTAATTTAAGTCTGTTTATCTCAATATCTGAAAACTGACAGATTTTTTAAAAATTAAATAGAAGAGGAATACAGATTCCAACTTCTTTCTCAAAATTCCCTTGTCACTTGAATCCCATTTTTTCAATTGTTCTTGAAATACAATTTTCAGCAAATGAAATTATTAATGTATTATTTATTAAATAAATTATTTATTTATTATTTGCTGCCCTACTTTCCAAGAGTGACTCTTATTATGAGTGTGATTGTCAAGTAGAGAGACACCATTCAATTATTCTTCTCTCAGAGGAGAAATTGTAGGTGTTCCCAAAGCTTTTGGGTGGATGGGTCTACTTAAAAGTTTGACAATATGCCATGGCTGCTTTTATAGTCTGGTGGAAATTGAGGAAGGTATTTGCTTAGTCCCATTCTCTAGAAGCATGTGAATAACAAAATGCCTATTTTTGAAGAGGTAATTTGGTGAGGCTTTCAAAAAAGCAAATGGTCCAACTACCAAAAGGGGGAAAATGCAGCATTAAGGCCAGAGTTCCCAATGTTAAAAGAAAATTCATCCCCACAGTATGGGGGCAGCAGGCTAATGGTTGATAATAAAGAAAATACTATATTTCCAACATATATTCTCTATGAAAGTAGAAAAAAAAGCAAAATGTACATCATGCCAAAAGCAAAAACAGAAAAAAAATGCAAATTAGTCACCACACACATCAGTACAAAGAAAAGCCAGCTGTACATATACTTCACAATAACACATTTAGCTAATAACACTACAAAAAAGTGTTTTCTTTTTCTGTTCTCCAGACTCCTAGGATGTGTTCTGATATTTCCCTGGTATTGTTTTCTGAATGTCATATTGGGCCAGTCTCCATTTCTAGTTTCTTAGAATGCTTCGCAGAGCCAACTTTGTTGAGAATACAGATCAGTTAAATGAATGAGCATCAACATCTCTTGACTCTTTAGGAGGTAGAAATAAGGCAGGTTCAAGCTTCTCAGCAATGATTGGCAATGCCTCCCCTTTTACTCCTTTAAATTACTGATGTCTTACTATTTCTTAGAGAAAGGCCATTGAACGATTCTGTAGTGAGGTCAAACGCTTGTGCCATGCAGAGAGAAGGAAAGACTTTGTTTCAGAAGCCTATCTACTGACATTGGGAAAGTTTATCAACATGTTTGCAGTCTTAGATGAACTGAAGAACATGAAATGCAGTGTCAAAAATGACCATTCTGCTTACAAAAGGTGAGATTAAGACATATGTATGTATTTTTTATCAATTTTTAATTAATTTTCAATAGAAAAACATAAAAAATAACTTAAAATATGTAATAAAACAATATCTAGAATACAACACAAAACAAAGAAGAAAAAACAAAAAAGGGAAGAGGGAGAAAGAAAAGGGGAAAAATGGGAGGGGAAAACAAATCCTCACTCAAATAACATTCCTGACCTAATTCTACATGGGTATCTTTCCACAACGCAAATGTTATCTTACATTCTAATCTAATTAGTAAATTACCTATATACTGTACCTATATCTTATATTATACTTCATTTTAACCATAATATACATGTCTTTGTTGTTCAGTCGCGCAGTTGTGTCCGACTCTTCGCGACCCCATGGACTGCATTATGCCAGGCCCCCCTGTCTTGCACTGCCTCCCGGAGTCTTCCC
>JANHZU010002396.1:37943-55676 GCA_032468055.1 Acrochordus granulatus | reverse complement strand
AGTTTAAAAAACAGGCATCTGGACTGGATTTTTCTCAAGTCGAAGACGTTTCACCTTTTATCCAAAAGGCTTTCTCATTCTTTATATCCATACCAACGATATCTACATTTAAATCCAAACTACATTTATACCCACCAGTTATATCTGTTCCTATCATCCAGTTTCATGCAGTGAGTAAATGACAGAATAACATATGTTAGTACATCTTTCAATTGACTACATAGCCATGCATACTTTGGAAACTTCTCAGGAAAAAAATGCAGTCAGCTACTCCTGAAAAGATCTCTTTTTTGCAATTCTTACCTGGTATGATTAGGAAAAGATATATGGATTTTGGTAAAAGAAATCAAAGTATTTAATGGAAATTGGAGTTTTTTCTTTTTAAAAATATGCTTTAAAACATGAAATGTTGATTGCTATTTTGTTGTAACTGTAGTTTGATTCCACTGCTTTAATATGTGTTGTATCTTGCTCTTTAATTAATTCTCTACTTATTAGTGTGAGGCCTCTGAATGGTCTGTCCAAAGACCCTATTGTAATCCTTCTGGTTTCATTAAAAGAAGTTGGTCTGTGCATATCTCCACCAGGGCTATGACTGTGTGGTGGGATAAATTGTTTCTAATCGGGCCTTGAGACAGTGAACAACAACAACAACAACAAAACTAAATAAAGAGAGCCATCTCCATATTGAGAATAGAATTGATGTATTATTAATAACATCCTAGCTATTTTACGAACATTAAACAGATGAAATAGAGAACTCCTGGGACAGTTCCTGGTAAGCTTGTTTACAGTTTTATAAACTTCTAAAAAACAATTTTGTAGGCTTCTAAATATTACCAACAGCTTCATCCATCTGAGAATCTTCCTTCTCTTCCTGTAATTAAAGTCCCTTGTAGTTAACACCATCTCTGTCACCTTTTGTATATTAGCTTTTTGGGGGCAGACACTCAAATGTCTCCTTACTCACACTCTGAAGTACTCATGTTCTAATAATGTTGAATTCTGGTTTGAGATTCTAACTCCTTGAGCTTAATCCCTGGTTTTTCCCTTTGTCCACCTGCTCTTCTCTGATAACTCCTACTGTCCTTTTTTCCTCTTCCTATTCACTCCTGGTTCTAATGTACATTCTTTATTCTCTTTGTTGTCTCTTTTGTTATTTCTCTGTCATCATGGATATGCTTTCTTCTCTAAATGACTGTCTCACAATCTCATTGTATCCTCATCTGGCCAAAGCTCTTCTTTTCCCTCCTCTGTTTGGCCTGTATCCTCCTATTCTTTTTATTTTTTATTTCTGATTCTTGAGAAGGTACCTCTCTTCCTAAAATCTCTCTTTCTCTTTCCTTAAAGGGGTTTGCATTTGTAAACTGGATGGATGGACAGAGAGAGAGAGAGAATTTGAAATAAAGATATTTTGACATTGGCCCCAAGGTTTCCTTCACTGATGTTAAACTAAATTGTTAGTTCCCTTCCTAGAGTATGGGTGATTGGAAGACAAAAGTAAATAGGGAATAACAAGAATAATAACAGATAAACTACAGTCAACAGAGAGAACAAAAACAAATTGATGTTGAATCATTGCTGCACACAAAAATGATTGCTAATATTTCTTGTTGTTAAGGGAATACTTTTGTGTTGTGTTGTTTATTTGTGTTGTTTATTTTATTGATTGTACTTTTATTGATCAATGAGTAAAATAAAGTTCTCTCTATATTGGCACACAAAATAATTTTTGGGTTCTGAAACTAAAGTGCATGAAATGCAAAACTTTTAGATTACATGTAAGACTATATTGTTACTCTTCAGATATTTTGAATTATATTTCTAACAATTTCTGAGCATTGGCTAAATTGGCCCTTAACTCTTCTGATGTATCTGAGCCATTAGTATCCAGTGCAGCTATTCTTTTTAACTAGCATTGTTTGGTTTGTCCAAGATTGATAGCCTTTTATCAGCCAAGTTTTCAGAAAACTTTGTAAGAATGTTTCTTCAGAACAGATGTGGATAGGGAGTTTAAAGGAAAAGTGCATTCCTTTTTGACTGGTGCCAATATTTGATGAATTTCAAACATGTGGACATTCAAGAGTAGCCTAATTCTCAATGAGCCAACTGTTGAACCAGTAGCTTGCCTCAAGTGAAAGCTAAGTAAGTAGCGCATTTTGGTTCCAGATTCACACTTTTTCTGAAGTACTCCTAGTGTCAACATGCTTGAGAAAACCAAAATACAGAAAGTATATTTAAATATAAAATTCACCAGATGCCCAAATAATCCCACAAATATAAATCCAGTTCAAGAGTTAGAATAAGAAAGTCATAGAGAAGGAACATTGAGATTAATGAAATTAAGCTTCCTGAATGATATGACTGACTACAGTGGAATCTCACAAGACGAGCACCTCACAAGACAAGATTTTCACAAGATGAGCAAAAAAATTTAATAAAAGTTATTCCACTAGAAAAGCGGTGACTCACAAGACACACGAGAGTTCTGCTGACACTGCCACGTGCAGTTTACTCCATTACTGTCCATGTGCTGTACTGTGAGACGTTGCTGAGGGAAAAGGGAAAAAGCGGAGGCAGCGAGCCAGCTGGGGGCACTGGACAGCAGCCAGCCTAGCAGTAGCCGAGGCCAGAATCTGCCTCAAAGCAGATCTATAAGTGCTGGCTAGTTTGCTCTATTTCTGCTTTATATCGTGTGTTAATCATGGTTACTTGTTTCAGATGTTGGGGACAATCATTTCTACATCAAATTCCATTGAAAATTATTTTTTGGTTAATATTTTTTGGGACGTGGAACAGATCATCCAATTTTATGTTATGGGAAACCTCATTTCGCTTTAAGAGCATTTTGTGCTAAGAGCATTCTTCCGGAACAGATTAGTCACGTCTTGTGAGGCACCACTGTACACTACAATAATTTCTGGTTTTCCATTCCAATATCAACAATAATAGCTAATTTCCTGTGCTCTTATCAATTTAATCATACATGAAGTTTGTGTAGGAGAAAATCTGAAAAGTCTGGCTCAAGACCCTAGCCCACAAATAAACTCCTTATAAAGCATTGTCACTAGTTTAGCCAAAGGGCAATCAGATGCTAGGATATTCAGAAGCCCCATATGTAACAAGTATTAGCAAGCTGAAGTGAACCAGTTTGGTCTAGTAGTTAAGGCAACATACTAAAAAGCAGGAGAATGTGAGTTTTAGTCCTGCCTTAAGCATGAAAGGCAGTTGGGTGTCTTTGGGCTTAGTCATTTTTTTTTCAGGATTGTTGTGGGGGGAAAAGAAGGAAGGAGGAGTATTTTTGCTGTCTTGACTTACTTATAATGTAATAAAAGCATATAAATATAATTAAATAAAACTTAAATGAAAGCATTAACTGCAGGAATGCAAACCTGGCTGTGAAGAATTTAGAAGTGACCTGGAAACTCAAGTTTTTTAAATAGTGGCTATGTTTAAAAAATATATAAATTTAGACACCACACGTATAGGCTCTTTGTTTAATCCAAAGGATCTATTGCATAAGGCATGTATTATCTTAGTTTCTCCACCACTCTACTCCACTCGCATTTCAATATTCATATGAATCAATCCAATCACTTAGTCATGTTGAATGTATAAGGGTTCTCTGTATTCGTTATTGTAATCCATCAGATAGAAGAATAATTTGCAAAAGACTATCAAGAGGGCTTGTCTATAGATTTTTCTCTTCTGCCTTTAGTACTGACTTGGCAATAAACTTGTTTGTGTTTCAATATAATTGGGTCCTGGCATCCCATTCAAATATACAACTAGAGAAATTCTACTTCATTTGCCAACTACCAAATACATCTAAGGCCACATGCAATGTTCCCACCTTTGGCTTGAAAGGTAACATTCTCTGAAAACACTAGGTTCTTGATTTTCCTAATAAAGCAGGCCTTTCATTTCCTTTCCCTGCATGGATAGATGGCTAGGATGTGAGAAATGGAGCTTATTTTCTGTGGTTATCATATAAAGGCTGTTTCTTTCTTCCTGAGGTTTCCAATTCATCCAGGGATATTCTCTTTTGTGGCTGGCTTCGGAGAAATATTCTCCATACAGCCTTGAACCTGAAATTCAAGTTCAGTACTCAATACATGCTATTGCATGTAAAGAGCACATATATAAGCTATTTCCAATAGTTCCAGGCAGCTTACAAAAATATAATAATAAACAACAATAAGATTTTAACCCACTGGTTAAAATGTCCCTTGATTTTCTACATTCTTCTACATTCAAAAATTCTTTAAAGATCTGTGTGTCATTGTGATAGAAACATAGTTACCACCTATTACTGGTTTGATTATATCTTTTTGAAGACTAGTTCTCACCAGGGTTTGTTTAAAAGGACAATGCTCATTTCAAAGGCTCACTCAAATTAACTTTCCTTCTTTGTCAGTGGAAGTGTGGGGAAATATGAACAATAATATCTAGAGCTCAGTTACGCTTTTGGAACCAACTAATAGGTTTCCATATCTTATGGCTTGGAGGGAATGAGATTGGGAGGATCAATTAATCAATCCTACATGTATCATTTATCTATTCAGAAGCTAGGTCCACCAATTTTTAATCCATGCAAATTTTTATTCAATTTGACTCCCAAATGTAGCATTCTGGCTTTACTTTGCTTTTATGAGAAGTTAAAAATAAGTTTTGTCACTGTAATAAAAAATAGCTGAAAAAAAATGGGCAGATATGTACTGCTTTTTTTTCAGCCTGAAAGTTGCAACTGATCTTAATTGGCCTGAATTTAATCATTTTTCCTTCTATCACATTAAAAATAAAATGTGCTCATAACTTTTTTGAGGTCTTGGCAT
Organism: Acrochordus granulatus; assembly: GCA_032468055.1. Taxonomy (NCBI): domain Eukaryota; kingdom Metazoa; phylum Chordata; class Lepidosauria; order Squamata; family Acrochordidae; genus Acrochordus; species Acrochordus granulatus. Next base: position 50,841 of record JANHZU010002396.1, on the reverse strand, counting down.
TGGAAGAGCACATCCAAGGCTTTTGGAGGCTTCTGGGGTTCTGGGATTTAGTATGCCTTTGCTAAAGAATGGATTGGAAATCTTTACAAACCTTACAAATAAAGCACAAATCCTAGGCTAGAATTTCTTGCAGTATTATTTAGTAGACAAGATGTGACAACTTATTTCATCTATACCCCTTTCCCCTTAACTATTCTTTCTTCCTATTTCTATACTCAGTTAAATTGTACTAATTACTAGCAAACTTCCAGGTGCAACTCAGGGTGCTAGTTGTCAATTATAAACCCCTTCAAAGAACAATGAAATTTCCACAATGGAGGAATGGATTGTGAAAATGATAGAATTTGAAGAAATGACAAAGCTGACCTGTTTTGTCAGAGAAAAAAAAATTTCTGGTAGATGGGAAACCTTATATGGATTTTTTGCTAAAAGAAGAAATATGATATGAAGATTTATGAGCTTGAAGATTTAAAAATATTAGAATTAAGTGAGGAACTTAGGGGATTTATGTAACATCTAACATCTAAAAGAAAGAACAGATTGTAAGATTATAATTATTTGCTGAAAAGGATATTGGAAGTTAATAAATTTCCTTCCTTCCTTCCTTCCTTCCTTCCTTCCTTCCTTCCTTCCTTCCTTCCTTCCTTCCTTCTGTCTTTTACTTTTTATAATACCCTTAATAAATATAAATTTAAAAAAAACTATACAGCCCTTCATGGACCCTGGTTATTTTAAAGACATATGTTTTCATAGTTTCTGCCTGCCTTTATGATTGAGCAGAACTGGCATACTCCAAATCCTTTCCATTAAGCAATCTGAATTGGTGGGATATAAGAAAACCATCTTGGGCCAGTCACTCTCTTTGAGCCCATTCCATCTCACAGGGTTGTTGTTGTGGGGAAAATAGGAGAAGGAAGGATTATTATGTAAGTTCAGTGCCTGGAATTACTTATAAAATAGTGAAGATGGGATAAAAACCTAACAAATAAATAAATTTTCTGTCAGAGCACCTGACCTCTGAAATACCAAGATTCATCTGGCTCCCATTCTGGTTTGTTCAAAAGAACCCCAATAATTAGTGATTTTCCCAGGCCTTGGGTTAGACAGCATAATAGCTCCTATATATTGTACTGTTTTAGACTGAATATTCTCTTCTTACAGATGTTTGGGGTCTTTTACTTGTATTTTTTACTAATGCTTTTATTGAATGTCACCCAGACATTCTTAAGCTGGCAGTCTTATAAATTTAATTCAATAAAAACAAATAAATTAAACTAAGTATCTATGAGTGCTGCTTTGGCAGTAGTCAAAAGCTGGGAAGAGATATGAGTTTGGGAAACATTCAGTGAAGATGATTTTTCTTTGTCTCCTGAATCATTCAGTGATACATTTAATGACAGAAATAGAAAAATATGCAATCTATAAGGGCCTTTCTCCATGGTTCAGTAAAAGTATTAGCCACCAGAAAACGAGACCAGCATATAAAATGCTAGTCATACTGCTGATCCTTGTTCTGCATCTGTGGCCTCTGTTCTGGTTTACTGCTAGATGTTTGCATCCTGATTTAGGGTATGCAGTACCTTCTAGCTCTGCTACTTTTGCCTTTCTGAAAATCACACTCTGGGAGAAGACCACCCACCAAATACAGCACTGCTGGGACTAACATGTCCTTACAAATGACCTACAGATTTATTATATTTGTTTTATATTAGCTTTTGAATCCTACTTTTATTACTTTTATAAGTAACTCAAGGCAGCAAACATACCTAATACTTATTTTTCCTCCTATTTTCCCCACAAACAACTCTATGAGGTTGCAGATCAGTTGTGGGCAGGCTTGTTTTAAACACTAACAAGCCATTGGAAAGTTAATCAGCAGGGTGAGAGAGTTTGCACTCTTTCTGCAAACTGCGACACTCCCCTGCTTTACCCAGCCACCTCCCCTACAATACCTGCAGATAGTCCTCAGTTTACAATTTGTCGAGTAACTAATCAAAATTACAGTGGAACTGAAAAAGTGACTTACCAGTCCTTGCCCTTAAGACTATTGCAGCACCTCCACATTCACATGATCAAAATTGGGGCACTTGGCAACCAGCATGTATATATGTATGTATGTATTATTTATTAAATTTATGTGCCACCAAAATCAAAGTGACTCTTGGTGGCTTACAGTTAAAAACATAATAAAAACAGAATTAAAAACAAGCAAAAAATCATTAAAAAACCAAACCAACAGGGCAGAGTGGGGAGATAAAATATATATATGTGGAAAGGTGAATACTAAACCACTAACCACCTCCAAGATAAAGTATCCCCACTGGAGCCCCATGCCAGCTGGCAGAGCCAGATCTTAAGACTCTTCCTGAAGGTTGTGAGGGTGGGCATGGACCTCACCTCTGGGGGCAAGATGTTCCACAAGGCAGGAGCCACAGCCAAAAAGCTCTTCTTCTAGATCCTGACAGCCGAAATTCCTTGGCTGATGGGATCCAGAGGAGGTCAATTCCTCTGGATCTGGTGGTGTGGGACATCCCCATTGGGGTGTGGTGGTTCCTCATATAAAGCCATGAAGGGCTTTAAAGGTCAAAACCAAAACATTGAGTTGCACTCAGAAGCAGACTGGCAACCAATGCAGCTCACAGAATAAAGGTGTTACGTGGGCCATTCTATTGGCCCCTACAATCATCCACACAGACGCATTCTGCACCAGCTGCAGTTTCCAGATGCTCTTCAAGGGTAGCCCCATGTAGAGCATGTTGCAGTAATCCAAAGACGAGATGATGAGGGAGTGAGCAACTGAGTGAAGGGAGCTCTGGTCTAGGAAGGGATGTAACGCGGTTGTGTCATTTAAAAATGTTAAGAAGGCAACCATGACAGTGCCATCAAATATCTACCTGTTTTTTTACCTGTGGCATCATAAACACTGCCAACACTTCAATCACACAATCATGGCTACCATTTTTGCACTATATCCTGTGGATACCGTTGCTTCAATATTTTGTCTGAAAATATGCCCATTTGCTTCGGAAAAGAGAACATTCTGCGGGCTGAAAAAGGGTCAGGAAGCAATGGCACTAGTTTGGCTTTTGGTATAGCATGTGCCATGTATCTTGTGGTAGGCCACGTTCATTATGACACCGATTTTATGGAAATATCCATGCCCTGCATTCAGAATTTCAAATATGTTCATTGGCCAGAAGGATTGGAAGTCCTGCCGTACAGATCTCCTATCCCTAAGACTGGGTTCGCTCACTATCCTAAGATAATGACCTAGTTTGGTCTAGTGCTTAAGGTAACAGGTTAGAAACCAGGAGGTTGTGAGTTCTAATCCCGAATTAGCCACAAAAGCCAGCTGGGTGACCTTGGGCCAGTCACTCTCTCAGCCCAGCTCACCTCACTGGGCTGTTGCAGGGGAAATAGGAGAAAAGTGTATAAAATATGTTTGCCGCCTTGAGTTATGTGTAAAAATAATAAATAAATATGAACAATTATAAATAAATATGTTCGTTTTTCGCTTACTGTGGTAATTCCATTAATCGTGGTTTATAGCATGATTCCACATGATTCCAAAAGGAGTAAGCAATCCATGGCTTGATTGATCTTGGATCCAGTGGCCATGTATTCTGCCCTCCCCAGACTTTATTCTTCTACCCTTGCCTCAGGTTGGAGGAACTCAGTGTTCTGGGAAAAAAAGGAAAACAGACCCTGCCTGTGGTGCTGAAGGTTTTTTTTTAGTCAAAGTATCTTTTTGACTTAATTACATCTCAGAGCTTATGACCTGGATATGTCCCTCCAAGCTGTTTCTGAAGAATAAATAGGTTGTTCATAAACAAGACAGCCCAGTATTCTGTCAGACTTTCAATAAGCATGAGGTAAGAGGAGGATGAAACTGAAAGCCAAAGGTCAGGAAGCATCTTGGGCCTCTTCTTCTGAAGCACTTCGTACTGCTGTTTATCCCAAAGGCTTGGAAAGAGTCCACTGACAGGTTTCCTGCCAGGAGATTTGTTGCTGGACAAGTCTGACTGCAGCAGGATTTTATTATAAAAATTCTCTTTATTCTTTTGATGAGTTGCAAAACATCCCAAAACCCCAAATATATTTTTAAACACTCTTTGGGGAGAACACAAATTAATATCTCCAGAAATATTTAATGCAATATGTTTTGATGGCCAGGCATCTAAATCTAAATTGGTGCTAATGTTTACTTTGTAGTTCATATTATGAGCATTTCAGACATTACCCAGCAGGAATAAACTGAAGTGTCTCTTCAAACAGTAAAAATGGAGCAACTGCAGCTTTACTCAGCTTTACTTATCTCCTACCCATCCTGTCCTTTTATACAGGCCAGCGTGAACATCAAAATATTACAGACAGATGGCATGGCTCTCTCCCGATTATTCCCTGCTAATTGTTACTGCTACTACTTTTTAGAATCAGAACGTTATTCTGCCATTCTCTTACCTATTTATTAAACATAGTTAAGAATGCAGTTTTTCACAAGCATGCTTATTAAAAGGATTTTCTTGTCTCCAATTAAAACATAAATTAATTGTTTTATTATATACACTGCTTTTCTATTAGCACTGAATACTCAAGGTAGACTTCCCTATCTTAGTTCTATTACCTTTTTCATGAAATAGAACAGATCCCTTTCCTTTCTGCTTTTACAAGGGCATCTATGGGGGGGGAGCTAAAAAATATCCAGGTGGCAGTTTTAATCACAGGGTTGTAGCTGCTATCTTGACTTTTTTACTCCCTCGCCCTGGCAAATACCCGTGTTACTAAGCTGTGCTGCTGCAGCAGGGCAAATACCCCAAAATGAAGCAAAACAGAGCAGAGTGGAGCAGAGCAGCAGTTAAGCAAAGCCTGCAGCTGATTAGCCTAAACCAGCAGTTAACCTAATCCATCCAGCCTGGGCATCAGCATGCCCATTGACTGGCCAGAAGCTAAAGGCTCATATTACTTTTTTCAATGCAACGGAATCTATTAGGGATGCCAAAGTTTTCCTTCTTTCTTCCTGCTTATATTTTTCATTTCAAAATTACCCTCTCGTGGGAAAAAGAGACTGCTAACTATGAAAACTTCCCATGTATTTCTGAAAAAATGTTTACATCTTGATTTATTTTTAGGAAGCTGTATCCTAAGACCAGATGGAGTGTGACTAAAGACGAGATCGACCACTGAAACTTTTGGGCAGAGTCCTATTCTAATTGACCAGCCCTTTTTTTTTGGTTTTTCAGACTTTTTATTATCTAGACTGTTGGCCTTTAGAACATGCTCAGCTTGATCAGTCTATTTCTTTTTAAATGGTTGCTTCTCAGTTCTTATGGGCATCTTCTTCAGTTTGGCCTCTAAACACTATTGAAAAGAATTACTGTTGAATGGATCTCAACTGGTTGTTGTTTTTGTAGACCTATTGTGGACCTTTCCTACTTTTTAAAATCACAGTCTTTTAGTATAATTTCTTCTTCATAGTTTTTTATGCAAATAAATAGATAAATAAATAAGGTGTTTCACCAGTTGAAATCTTCCAGCAACATCAAGGATTATTTAATCTACTCTTGTTTAACCTCTGAAAGTTGCTATAAAGATTAAATAAAGGTGAAAAATCAGATATAAGAGGGTACTCTATAGTCTTTTGCTAATTAAATTATTCATAATAGTTTTATATCATAAGACAGGATTACAGTGTTGAAAAGTTAGAAGTTTGGCTCAACTATGTATCCACCATTTCCTTTTTTTTCGACAGAACAACAGATCTTCATTTTGATTTCAGGCTCTGCTTTGCCAGTTTCCTGTACTCTCCAATCATCGGCAGAGAATCCATAAAAATTGCCAACAGGAAATCACTTGCATCCTCTTTGAATGATCGAAAACCAGTATGTAATACTTATTCAGGTAAGCCTATTTGTTAATTGGTCAAGTGTGATGAACTAAATAAATAAGAAGGTGATCTGATGTCATTCATTTTGGGTTATTCACACATTCTCTAAGCTACAGTGGAAAAACACATTATTTCACTATGTGCAACTAAATGAACACAATACACTTAAATATTTTGTTTCCTCTTGTGAAACAAAACTCACTTTTTCTACATGTAATATTGATTTAAACTTCAAACTCTATTGAATGTTTAGATAACAAGGAAAAAGAAAGGAAAGCATCATTCCCTCCACTAAGGGCTTTATTTGCCAGTTTAAGTTCAATTAAGTACCATTTTCCTTGACTTTGAGTTCTGCTTTTCATTTTTAAATGTTTATTTCAAAGTAAGTATAATTGAAGTCAGTGGGGTATGGTCCCAAGTTAAGTATGTATAGAGTTCCAATTTTAATTACATTTATTAAAATTAAAATTTAATTTTGCTATGTTAAATTTTGGTGTACAAGCTTTGAAATGTGCTATGCTTGCTTAGATATCTTTGGACAAAACATCCAATCTTTTGCTTCATACTGTTATGTTCCATTTCTAACATACATTAGTCTATTTGTTTAAGAGAAAAAGAATAGTTGCAGTGTAAATTTAATTAGCAGTATTAGGATTAAATTTCCAAAGCATCCTTTATCCTTTCTACAACCAAAATTTCTCATGTTCAATGTAAAGTTTAAGAAGTATATTGTATAGAAAGATGGAGGATTTTAAAAAATCTAACAGCTTTTTTACTGAATATAAAAAAGAAAAAAGAATGATTGAATGGATACACTAATTAATTTAATGAAATATTTTCATATTTCCCAGCAGAAACATGTCAGTGGAAGATAACATTTATAGCTCAGAGTTGAACTGTGGAGTCCTTGATGCTCTCTGAGCTTGGTTGTTTTCCTGCAGATGTTTAATTACCAAACTATGTAACATCATCAGTGCACTGATCAGTGCAAGATTTTCATCCCTCCTTCCCTTTTTCCTGTATGGCTGCCATCTCAACAAGTGACCCTGAGCAGTAAACAAAATTAATATATTATAAAGTAAAAAAAAGCAAGAATATACAAAATAAAATACATAGAAGATTGTGGAAATAGAAGTGTGCAATCAAATAAATGATAAAAACATTTGTAAAAGGGCAGTAACAGGAGCTATGACTTGTGTGCTTTTTTACTTCATTGTTGTTTTTCTTTCAGTAGAAGTTCTATCAGCTGGGGAGAGTTGTTCTCGTCTTTGAAGCTAGCTCTTGTTTCTCTGAAGTCAGATTCTCTATTCCCAGGACTCCACTCTGCAGTGCCAGCACAAACATACATCAGCAGCTGCACACCACTTTCAAAAGTTAGCAAGAAGCTATCAAGCAATTACTTATTCCACTTAAGATCCAAATCTGTGATTTTATGTTATGGATCTAAGGTGTAAGGAATGGAAAAAAATCAAAGACAATAAGTAAAGTCAACAACTGCAGAAAGAAAATGCATACCTGCATTTAATTGGAAATATCATATTCTGTAGATGAGCAATGCCAGCAGGATAACCTCAATTAAATAATATGGATTAGATGTTAGATACTAATCTACAGGTAGATTGGATCCAAATTTCATTATGCTTTCTGTGGCTTTAACTCTGAGGATGACTGAATTGGAATTCAACTCATTCTCTCTTATAAGAATGCATTCTGTCTATCACAATCTAATTCACAAATTCCAAGTGCCATAGGCACTTTCACATCTATTAGTCTTTTAGTTTTCTTCATCTTACCTACTCACGCTAAGTGTGAAAGTTGTTAATATTTCCTCCCACACCACTACACCAATGCAGAATGATACATATCTGGGGAAAAAACTCCTTTGCGTTCAGCGGGTCTAATGCCCACTTATGTAATGCTGGATTTTTCCCCCTAAAATAAAATGGCATAGAATTATAACTTTAAAATCAAATACATATTCAGTTCAATTTAGTTTTTATATTTGCATTACAGATCAGCTGAAGTAAAAGTCAGTTTATGGTTCATGGCTGCAATCATCTTTAATAATAATTTGAGTTATCAATACAAGCTGAATATTCCACAGTGACATGTGAACTCAAGAAAAGAACACGAGGAGCTATTCATTCTTAATTATATGTACATGAAAGAGGTTACAGATTTTTTTCATTAACTGTACTTTTCTGGCTGCTTTACTAATTTATTTTAACAAGGTAAGTGAGACTTTAGGAATGCACATAAAAGGTCTGATAAATTGCAGGTGTTAATTATGGCTGTTGTAAAAGGGAAATTATAGTAAAGTCTACTTCAAGTTGAGCTTCACTTCTAAATTCATGGGGAAATTCATGTAGTTTTCATGGCAACAAGATTAAAGTAATTTTCCATGACTTTCTTCTGGTATACTTTTGACTTTCTACTTTTGTCTAAAGTCCTGGGATTCCATAGTATCCTCCTTTCCAAATATTAAGCAGGCACAATTCTGCTTATCTTTTGAGCCCAGACATGGCTGGCCAGATGCTGCCACCTGCTGAGAGTCCAGGAAGAAAGGTGAATTAAAAATGCAAGACCTACAATACATAAATAATAACTTGGGGAACTTTTTAGTTTTCAGACAAACTTTCTTAAAAATACCTTCTCTGCCATTTTATCTATTGAGTAGCAGTATAGTATATATTTTAGTATAGAAAATACTAAAAACGACACTAGTATGATGCCTCCAATACTGTCATTGCTTAAGAGTATTGACTTTATACTGTGATCCAAGAATAATTAAACCAAAATGTGTAAATAAGCAAAGCCTAGAAATGTTTCAGAGGTAGTTGATGAAGAATCCAATCTTAAGTATTAAGTTTTAAGTTAAACTGAAAGTAAGACAGCAGTTAATTTTACTTATTTAAGTAAAAATTTCCCAATCTAAAAATTGCCTATATGCTGCTTCATTTTTAAATCTAGCTTAATGTATCAATGTATACAATAGGGCTGGCAGGACCTCAAATTCAATATCCCAAATGTGGTCTGGAGCATTAAACTCCATCCTCTGGAAAATCCCAGTGCAGGTAAAAAAATTGGGAAAGACAACAAGCAAAGAGTTTTCTTCATTAGTGTTAGTCTGACTTTTGTTTTTTAAAAAGTGAAGCAAAGGAAAAATGGGTGTACAACTTCCAAAATAGACTCAGTGCATCCCAAACAGGGATGTCTGGTACATATGTGTAAAAAAATTGAGTTGACTGTGACTATGTGATAAAAGCCACATCTCTTTTTAATATGTTTCATAGGTATGTTTACTATAGGTAAAAGCTTTGATTGTGTGGCTGAAGCCACTACTATATCTTGAATTTTTTTACTGTTCCCTCTGCAGATACCCCAACCCCCAAAAGTAACAATATCAAAAAAAGAACCTTTCTCTAATCTCAGAACTGTTGAAAATTCTGGCACTGCCTAAATTTATGATGGCAATGTGTAACTGCCATATCAAAAGCCCCATTTGGTTGCTGAAAACTTTAATAAAAAGCAAGCATTTGATTTAGGTGGATATTTCATCTGCTACTTCTTTTAAAACCTACAGAAATGCACAAGATGAAGACAGCAAATTCTTTGTGATGTGACTGATGGAAATGCTGGGAGAGTCCCTTTGAGACACTAGTTTAAACAATCAAAATCCCAGGAAAGTATGACTTTAGCATGAGCCTAATGCAATGGATACTTGGTCCTATGCAGAATTGGTCCCCAAATTCTTGTGACATTTTACATCACCAAGTCTTCAAAAATGCATAGTGGAACCAACAGTAATCCTCTTCATTGTAGAAACTTTTTTCAGTCCAATGAATAATAAGTGTTCTACTGAATATGATTACTTGGAGGATTGAAAAAAAGGTGGCACAATAAATTTTTAAAAATTCATATATCATCTATCTGTTTATCTATCTGTCTATCAATCTGAGATTTATTCTCTGAAAATAGGACCCATTTATTGCACATTTGCTTTCCCTTACACAGTTATAAAAGCATATGTGCTGTAGAATATATCTTTATCTCTTTATACATAATCAGGCTAGAAAATAATTGGAGCTTATGAGAATCATATAAAAATTGTGCCCATTTGAGGCTTATCAGATGCTTTTCAGTAAAATTACACTGCGTTTTGAAACTGCAATATACAGTATATATTATTCAGATGCAAAAATTCAGAATGTGAACAAGCTTTATCTTCCATTACCAAATAATTACTTATTATACCAATGTTCTGCCCATCTCATCAGCTTTTCTGGAGAAAGGCAATGGTTCATCATAACTTGGCACTTCATTAAAAGCATTTTTACAGGGTCAGATAATTACTGTCTCAGTCTCACATCATAGGGTGCTAAATATTGATAAACACCTTGGGTAGCAATTAAAAATAGAAAACTACAGATTATATTAAACAGAAAACCAAAATTTAAAGTTGATTTGCATATATTTTGACATTACCTTCAGCAGTTACTTTGTACATAGCTTTACTTATTACATTGTGGCTAGGGTCACAAACTATCCTAGGCTATAATATGATTTGTTTCATATTGGCTTTGTATGATGCATTTACACAATTTCTACATTATAAATTATGGTTTATAGCATAGAATAATTTTGATAAAGAAGCTATGGCTAAAATAAACCATAGGTTAGCATGAGAATTTAGCTATTATGTTGGAGGTTGAACTTATGCAAATCCAGCTATCATGTTGGAGTTGCTCAAAGTGGCTAATCTGTGATATCTCTTTTAAGCACAAAAGACAATGTTAAATGTTCATGCTTCTTATTCCAAAGATTTAGGAGTGTAAACATTCCTTTATTTAGTAGAGAAAAGATGGGAGCCCCTATATATAATCCAAAATCCCATCTCTGATTTCTTCTGAATTTAATCAGATCATGCCCCTTGTAATTCTTCAACAGTAACTAAAGTTTATTATATAATATAAGGTGCCAGATTACCCTTGTGAACAAAATGAATAAAGTGAATACAACTGTATGTATAGCATAAGCGAACAAAACAATTCTAGGCACAGAGGCCTCCATGGGATGCAAAATCAGACAGAGAGTTAATGTTATTATGAAAGACAAGAGGCCAGTCCCCTGTAATTTTAGTACCCAGTAGTAATCTTTATTGTATTGTACTCCTTAAAGTGATAATAACAGACATAGAAATAGGATGGAATGCTCACAAACCTTTCAGTTTCTTAATATAAAAAGCTGTTGGTAGACCTCCATTAGTACAATTAATGGATGAAAAATAAATGTGTCAGTTTGATTTGGATAAAAAACTTGCTTTAAAAGAAGAACTCTTGTAAATCAGAGGAAAATAAATAATTGGTGGAGCCAAGGAAGTAAGTAACTAATAGATGTGTAGAATCTGGATAGTCTTGAAAACTTTCTCTATATGTCACTGTGCTATTTAGGTTAGCTTCAGATTTGTGTCAGCTCTCAGAAATGGCTGACATCATGCCTAATATTTCTCTAGCAGGCAACGAATGATGTGTGACTCTAGCTCTTCTCTCCAGTCTTCCTGTGTCTCCACATTAGGAAAAGCTCTGGAATCAGGAGTGTTACCAACAGAGAAAGCATTTTCTGAGTCTAATGGTATTGCCTGATGTCAATGTATCTGATGCACTGTTATCCTAAGGACACAAGCAGTACAAGCAAGCAGAGGATGAATTGCAGATGTTACTTTGAAGGTAGTTCTGTACAAGTTGGCTTCAACTAGTAAAGTTGAATAGTTTTAGATACACAAAATATTTAGGAATACCATATTAAAATAGCCAAGACAACATACATTATATCTCACAAATACTGTAGGATTGATCTCTCCTTGTTTTTAATGCTTTCCATACATCATTTCAACCAGCCCAAGTATGCTGATTTTTGAAGTGATTTTGAAGGATGACTTCAGGCAATAGCGTCTCAGAATTGTGCTCTCTTTCCTGTATTTTTTGTTAGTTTTAATTCAACTTCATGAAAGAGAATTTGCCTTCAAAATCGATGTCAGAGGAGAACTCAAGAAACTGACACGGGTGGACTCTCATATATCATATTAATGGTCAAAAGGCAGTGTGGAAATGATCTTTTAGTAGACAAGAATCTGTCCAGCAGTATGCAGCTTTCCAGCTTCTTTCCTGCAAGTCCAAGAGAAGACATCATGATGAACTCCTTCCACTGGGCTTTTTCAGATCTGGAAGTGTTAGCAGGGAAGATTTAGAATGATGGAATGATGTGTGATAGAAAACAGAAATGCCATCAACAGCAGTCTCTGCTACTTACAGCAGTAAAAAGGTGGAACATAATCAGGAGAAATATGAAAGAAATTCCTAGAGACTTTAAAAAATAAGTTAGAAAAACAGAAGCCTGATTTACAGAGGAATAAAAATCTTGAGAAATTGCAAGGCACCTTTTGGCATAATATTTCTTGTGAATTTTATTTCTATTTTTTCTCTTTCTATTTCACCATAAGGGAGTGGATACCTCAGTATAACATTGTTTTAAATATTATAGTGTAATGGGATGCATAGAGGGGTAGCTTCTTAGATATTATTACATGTTGTGCCTCTTGAATTAGAAAGTAATGCCCTTTAAAAGAAAAAAGGCAACTGTGTTGCCTGGGTCATCAGTCCCTGATTCATTTATATTAGATTTCTGTATTATTGCAGATTTATAACAGGGGTAGCTTCATTTGTGGCCATTGGGCTTCTTGCCACCTAACACTGTTGCTAGGTTCTTTTAATTAAAGAAGAAAAGCAAACGGGAAATTGATAAGTTATTGGTAGTAACCATTTCGTGATAGTGCTTTTGAGATACTCTTAAAAGTTTCAAATATGGCCATTAGACATGGGGAATTCTACAACAGGAATAGACAATGTTTGAGGGATTGGAGTCTCAAACCCAGGCTCCTGACATTTTGAAGGGCATTAGGAAGCCACCTAGTGACATCACTTGATATGTGATAAAAAAATACTTGATTCATTTTGG
>JANHZU010002395.1:110696-121999 GCA_032468055.1 Acrochordus granulatus | reverse complement strand
TCCAGATGCCTGTTTTTTAAACTTTTGTTGCGATGCAATTACCCTGGATGAATGAGAGTCTTCACAGACATCTTGGTGTATAGTCATGCTGGCCACATGACCACAGAAGCATCTTCAGACAAACACTGGCTCTCTTGGATATGAATCAGAGATGAGCGCTGCTCCCTAGGGTTGGTCATGGCTGGCAGGGGAAACCTTTACCTTTACTGCTGGTAATAATGCTGCTGTGTTCTGGACAGGAAATTCTACTCCTTGATCAAAATTCCTTGCAACCACAGTGGAGTAATTTCTGTCTTCTGGGTTAGAATTACTGCCCCTTGTTGTTGCTGATCTGTATGTCCTTATTCCCCTGCCCCCTGCCCCTACCCACAGCAGTAGGTCTAATATAGAAACTTACATAACTTGTTTAGAAAAAAAGTAGACTTTGCATATTATGTTGGTCATGACAATAGAAGGGCAAGGCAAGGTAATTTCTTAATATACTTACAAGTGAATAAAACAAAACCATTTGAGACTGATCCATGGCCATTCGCTCTATATTCATTTATAGGTTGTTACTAGCCAACATCTGCATCTCACTGAATTTTGAACATGCACCAAATTATGTATTTATTTGTATGTTTTTTATAACATTTATTTCCCTGATATATGTACTTTTTAATGTTACTTTTCTCTAACATTTATCTTTTGATGTAAATTTCCCTAATATATGCATTTTGTGTGCAATTTTGTAACTGAGAACATCACTGAAAATTTCAGAAAAATTCACATATTAATTCTGAAAGTTTGCATATTAAAATTTCACATATTTATTCAAGAAGTACAAAGTAAATCAGATTAGAATTTCCCTCTGATTTAAAAGAAGAGTTGCAAAAAAGATTCCCCAAATCATTAGAAACTGATATAGTACTTAAGACAGAATGCACTATTGGTGTGTAGGGGGTGGGTGAGAAGACAACAATTTAAGAGAAATTTAACTGGAACTTTCAAGAATAATTTAACCACTAACATTAAATAACAAGTATAGTATATTGAAAGAATCTCAGATGTGTATCAAGGATGAAAAATAGTTTTCTAAACTGCAACATAGAATTCCATCATTAGTACTTAAAAATATCTTGTACTGAAAAAAATACTGCTTTTGAAAAGCTGTCCCATCTGTTCATGATGCCAAGAAAGGATACTCCCATATTAATTGTGCTTTATTAACATTTAATTTCAGACTCTGTAAATCTTTCTTTAAAAAAATCTCATTAAAAACTCATATACAGTGTCATATGTGCAGAATTGCAGCTGAATCTATTTAGTAGCAGGATAATATAGAATGAGTTAATTTTAAGCAACTGCATCTTACATATAATTTGCTTTATGATATAGGCTGGAAAAAAAAGCACAGCTTACTTAATACTTTCATAATTTATCATGGAATTTCTCGGTAATTATCTTCTCTGCAACTGTTTAGCTAACAAAACATAATATAGAAGTACCAACAGGATAACTGAGGGAAATCCTTGATATTAATAGCAATATTTTCACCTTATTTCAGTCTGTCTATGTTTACGAATACATTGAAACTAGATTATTGATGCTTATATAATGATCAAGAAAAATCTATGATAATAACCTGATGCATCAATAGAAAAATTTAAATGATAAACTGGGACAATTTTAAACAGTGTCGATGAAGGCAAATATGATAATCAATGGGAAAGGGGCACTGATACAAAAAGAAAAAGGTGTAATATTTCATCGTCGTCATCATCATCTATTTCTACTTATTTTTGTAGTATATCTGGAAATTCAAAACTAGCCTTTATTGTGGACAGAAAGTTATGCCTCTGTATAACTTAAAGAAGGATAAAGGTTCCCCCTGCCAGTCATGACCAACTCTAGGGGTCTGTACTCATCTCCGTTTCATAGCTGAAGAGCCAGCATTGTCCAAAAATGCTTCCATCATCATGTGGCTGGCACAACTATATCCCAAGGCGCACGGAATGCTGTTACCTTCCCAGCAAAGGTGGTACCTTTTTATCTACTTGCATTTTACATGGTTTGAACTGGTAGAGCTGGGGCAGGAATGGGAGTTCACCCCATTATACAACACGGCTTGGGTCTACAACTCGAGCCACTGATTTTCCAACCAACAAGCCCAGCATCTTAATTGCTTGGCCACTGCACCGCCATCTGTATACTTTATGGATGGCTAATTTTATTTTTATGTCATTCCCCATTGGCAGGAATTCTTGCTCAGTACTTTTGCAATTTCTAAGCTTTAGGGGATTCAAGCCAAATGGTGGCCTGACAGCATTTCAGTTCCTCTTCACAGGACCTGCTGGGATATTTCTGCAAATACCATATTCATTTCACATTTAAGAAGCTTATGATACATTTGCACAAGTGGCTCTTAAAATAATTGATTGGTTGACTGACTCTGTGACTTTATATAAGTGTGTTAGGTCTCTTCACAATGATTCCAAAATATAATTATTTGAGGTTGATCATTTGTGCCTTGAGTGAAAATTCTGAGTTTATTTGTTCAATCGTTCATTTATTTATTTTCCTGGCTGTGCATGATATTCTTAGAAATTTTCTCCACCACCACCTTTTAAAAGTGTCAGTACTTTCTATTGTGATTTTCTATTGTGCTTTTCAAAAGTTAAACTTTTGTTTGTAAAGACAAAGAAAGCCATTCCTACACAAATCTGATTTCTGTCAGTATAGATATGTCCTGCATATGAATATTTCCATGTCCTCCAAGTGCTAGTCTAGGATTAGGACATATTTAATGACTTCTTGTTCTTGTTCTATTTAATTGATTCTAAAAGGCAGAAGGTATCTTCCCCTTCAGTATCTTCATTGTTGTTTCTAATGCTAGTTGTTAAATCTTCTGGATTAGTTTGGTCTTCATTTTATATAATGTGAATCCCATATTTTCAGTGTGCTTCATGACTTCCATTACTAGATCTTACAAATAATTTTCATTTACAATTATCATATTAATGACATCAGCATAGTACAGATTATTGATGTTTTACAACCACACTTCTCTTCTTCCAATCTAGTCTCCCTCAATTTACAGTATATTCAATATATAGATTGAATAAATATAGATAGAGTACACAACCTAACATCATCCCTTTGCCAAAATGAAGCTAGTCTGTTTTTCCATGTTCCATCACTAAAAGTTAGAAAAAAGTAATTATTTCTGGAACCAAATTACTCCAGCTATTTCCAAAATGACACTTTTTATTCTATTTTTAGTTGATGATTTCATGTGATAAGTATAGATTTTCTAAAGAAATGCACATCATTAAAGGAGAAAATGTGCACTTCTTGATAAAAAATAGCTAATTAATTTCATACTAGAAACACATATGCTTATCTACATATACCAGATAAGATTAATCTTCTTCAGTAAGACTCTTATGCAACTTGACATTTATTCTCAAAGCACCATAGGTGCTCAAGGTGGTAAACATACATAATACTTCTACCTCCTCCTATTTTCCCCACAACATCAATTTTGTGAGGTGGGTTTGGGCTGACAAAGAGTAATTGGACAAAATTCTTCATATCTAAGATGGGACTAGAAACTTAGAGTCTCCTGGTTTCTAGGCCAGCACCATAACCACTATACCAAACAATTTCCCAATTAAACAATTTATATAATGACTCATCTCACCATAAAGATTCTCCTGGCACCTTTTTCTTCTGACTAAAAACTGTGAGTCGGAAAGTGTTACCAAATTTTTTTGATGCTATGTTACACAGATCAACATAGTTCTCTTCCTATAATGCTACCTAATCATAGTGACCAAAGGTACTTACAAAAAATGTAAACTAATGAAACAAGCATCAACATTTCATATTGAAGGTTGTACATTCAACTTATCATTCAATAGTGGCTATTTGGAAACAGGTTTTTTTTTAGAAGAAAGTACTTTAGCTGCTGTTATACATCTTTGTGGGTATTTTATTCATACTTATGGAAGCATTCATTTAATGCTGCAATGTCTGTCTGGTATTAGATTCTTATGCTCCCATTAGATCTGGAAATAAGAGTATTTAATCATGCTCTGCTTGTTTTTCCAAGACAATGTGATCTGCTATTGCTGAAGAAATAAAAAAAAATGCTACCACAAACAACATTATGTTGGGAAAGTAACAAAGAAAAACACAATGGAAAGCCTCTTTTTGCAGAAAGCCCTGCATCAGAATAAATTAACTTTTGGCACTCTGGAAATACATTTAATATTCAGCTATTTCTTTTCTTTAAAAATCATCATAGAGGTGAAAAAGTTTTTCAAAGAGTTAGTGAATGTCAAATCAATTCTATTAATATGCAGCACTAATTGTACCAGAATTTAAAGAAATGAGACCCCAGAACAGAAATGTTAATTTTTAAAAAAATAAGTACTACTGTAAACTTGTAGAGGTACTAGTAATATGGATGTGGACTCAGCAGTGTCTCACATTCAACTTTGTTGTTGAAAACATGTGAAAACTATGAATAATTTAAAATGTTAATACCAACTGATTTAGACTGGATGGTGGGTAAAGAGGGGTTACTCCTACTTTTGTTATTTTTCAATTTGAACAACTCCTCCCTGACGTTTTCACACAGCAGAGCAAAACACGCTGAATGTAACTACTAATCTTTAGGGACTTCAATTGGAATAATCAAATTCAGCTTCCTATTTGTAATATTATCTTTAACATGACAGTTAAAATACCTTGGGTAAGCTGTTCTGATATTTCATCCCCTTGTGTAGCCTGACCTTAACTGATGCCTAAAACAAGAATTCTATGCACTTATGTGAAAGGAAATAACAGCATTTGAAACACAGTCATTTTCACGCAAAACTGTTTGAATGTTACCATCCTCTTTGGGAAGAATGACATTTGGTCATTTGGTGAACTCAGCAAATCTGAGTTCAGAAACACTGCATTCCTGGAAAGATGTGATCTGTTATTTTAGTCTGTCGTAAGCCTCCTTGAAAAACATTTCACCGAAGAACACTTTCTAAAGAAAGATGATGATAGATCTGGGATGCACAGGTCAAAAGAGGTGACTTAATAACATAAAATAGCTCTTTAGACAATGTTGTTCTGGATTCCAGAAGAATACATCCAGTTAATCATCCCTACCAGGGGTTCCTAAACTTTTTGCCATCACACATCTCTCCCCTAAAATGAATGAAACTTTGGGAAAAATCAATGTATTGTAATAAAGTAACCAAAGGGTTCTTCACAACTTCCCTGGACTGACTGCACCTCTCCAAGGGAGGTACCCCTCACACTTTGGGAATCACTGTCTTATACCGCATACTGTATATGGTATGCATCTATACTCTGTATAGTATATACTATAAACATAAATATTTTAAAAAGTGAATCCAACTTGTTTTCTTTTCCTTGACTTTTTCAGCTCCCATAATGTAAATGACACCTTCATGTAAAAATGTAAAAATTATGATATAAGTGAAGACTGAACATTTCAAAGAATGATATTTCTTGTAGATAACTATGTCAGATCTTAATTTCTAGCATGAAGGCATGTGCTATTCAAGTGTCATGCTTTAAATTCCACAAGACTTGTTTCTCAGTATTGTCAGAATAAATAAATGTAAGACAAATATTTTCTGTATTTATGGTGTTGCTTCAAGCTTACAGGAACTGATTATAATTTTGGACAAAGTGTTTGTATAAGAAAAAAAATCCTCGGTTAACTGGCATCCCTGATGTAATTTTCTCCCCCGTTTTTCCAATAAACTATTATTTGAATGCAAAAGACCTGTCTGTCGCACTTGTCATTGCACTGGAGTTAGGTGAATAAATTTAGCGAATGACACTTAGTGAAGCAATAAAATATTATCAGGATATATCTCTAATCTGGGACTAGAAATTGCATCCACATATCATTGTTTCAGTGTCACATTTATCACACTTTCCTTTCCCCCCCAATGGAATTGTATTTCATTTCAAAATTAAAACAGAAACCAAGCAAGAACATGTCATGTAAATTGTTCCCACTGCAATATCAATTGGTAGTCCCATTGGAGAAAGGAGAGTTTTGTAAGGAACTGATTGACTGGTTATGTGCCATTCTGACTAAGTTTGCTACAAATTAATATGGTGGAAAAATAAGGACAAGGAGAGATAATGATGAAGATGGCAGACAGGGAGATCTCAGGTTCAAATGTTCCTATTGGAACTCTTTGACCATTCATTCTGTCTTAGCTAAATCTAGAGGGTAGGGTTCTTGTGGTGATAACATAAAAGGTGATCCCAAGGTAATCTACCTTGAGCCCCAAGGAAAAAAGTGTGATTGAGACAGATCTAGATATAAAACAAATACTAATAATATTTTAAATGCATGAAGAAAGCAATAGAATTTGCACCAACCCTTTCTGGTCTTTCTCTTGTAACTGACCAATTGTTATCTTTCTTCATACCAATATGAATTCATATAGTTTTATATAATATTAAGTGATGAAATATTTTTGAAAACATAATGCTCCCTGTTGTCTCTTCAAACTGTTAGGAGACTATTACTTGCTTCAGAGAACATTCAACAATAACAACACACCCCACTCCTACTTCACAGATTGGATGGAGAATTTTAGGGACAATTTTGATCAGCCCTGCGAAGTTGCCACTAATGAAAAAGAAGAAAAATATAAGATTTTATTTGAAGGCTCATCCACCCTCTAAAATATATTTTATTAAAATATAACCAGGAAGCATATGCATGAGAGAAGAAGATCAAGACTACATGTTCAAATAACCCACAGTTTCAAACAAGCTAGGTTCTGACGAACATGCAAATTACTGCTTATTGACATTTCTCCCTTTGTTCTTAATTTTCAATAGAACTGATTTTCAAGAAAAGATTAGACAACCATTTGTCCAGGATGGTATAAGGACTCCTGCCTTGGGCAGCAAGTTCAACTAGAACACCTCCAAGATCCCTTCCAGCCCTATGTTCTATGATCACTGATAAATACAACCCTTGATCTGACTTTGATGGAAAATGGTTATTCTCTGGTAGTTCTTCTGCCATCCATATTCAGGAAACATGTAATTTCAGACAGGAACAGGTAATATGAGTCTTCACTCTTTCTCCAAGTTATACTTCAAAATAAATCTTACTTGACTTTAAATGTACTTACTTTGTTTCACAAGCATGCCTGTAAACCTAAAGTCATATAATACATCTTCTTGGTCAAATCACCCACAGGCATGTACATATAAAAACCTATTTCTTTTTATTAAATCAAGATTAATGTGAATTTTTTTAAAGAACATTAAATAGCATGTAGAGAAAATAATTGTTCATGCAGAGTTTATTCACCAGTTTTTATAATGATGGTTTCATTTTGCTTCTATAGAAAAGGAAGGAGAAACTTTTTTAAAAATAAAAAATATAGTGCATTATTCAGATTCATTTAAACATCCTTTTGTTAATACAGCTCCAGCTAGTAGAGCTTTTATAGTAAATTAATAATAAACTTTCCAACGTTTCTCACCTACGGCACACTTTTTAAAATGGGACAGATAAGCAAAATATTACTTAAGCCTTATGGTCGATGCCAATTATTTTCTTTTTTTAAGCATGCATTAAGGAGCTCCTGACAAAAATTAAAGGCTTCTTAAATAAAGAACTGTTCTAAATATCCCATAAAATTAAATGCTTTGTTGTTACAAATTAAGCTTAAACGCCATGAAAGTATTTAGATATGAACAAACTAATTGCTTCCTCAAGAATATAATCTATAGACAATCAATTCTTTGAAGCTGAAAAATGCCAATCCACTATTAAAATTAAAATTACAACTGTGACAAGTTTTTTGCCACAGGCATTCAAAAATGTATCTGGCAACTATGAAGTTACAACAAAGTAATATAAATTACCCTGTCAATTCTCTAAGATAATATTTATCTCTTATAATAAATACCTTTTTGTTTTGTTATCACACACATTTTTGTTTTATTATTTCTAACACTTTTCTTGCTTACCCTGACGTAGATGATAGAAATAGAAATACATAGTATAAAATTGAAATATAAAGTAATGTATAAAGAACAAAACAGACAAGTCTGTTTAATTATTTGAAAAATGTCACACCAGGGATATATTTCATATGGCTGAATCAGTATCAGGGCTGAGATTTTAATCTGAATTTTGAGATTAAGCATTTTCTATTAAAGGATTTGATTTACTATTCATGCACAGTATCTGCTCCTAATCCTCATGTGATTTTAGCTTTCCTGCATGAAAAACTTACTGTTTTAATGAAGAGTTTATAAATGTATCAGAAAGTATTTTCTCCTCTAGGAGATTGTTAGGGTTCTAACTTGTGCATCCATTATTTAAAAGTATGCTGTTCATTCATCTCTATATAGAAAGAAAGGTTATACAATAACATTATAGATGTATTCAAACATCAAATAATTGCTGCAGGCATATTCAGTGGCACAGTTATATACAATTAACTGTCACACTGTGGTATTCTTTTCACAAGATTTTGACACCATTTTTAAACTGTGGGATGGGTGGCTTTTAAACTGAGATTATGCAGATTAAAAATAATAGTGCTTTATGTCTGCTTAGGGGATTATTATGGTAAAAGTTGATTGGACTAGGCAAATTTCTGCTCTTATTTAGCATATGCCTTCTGACGTTCTCATCAGAAACTTGAACTTGGACAAAATTTAGACACAATTATATTCTCACACAATTATATTCTCAAAGCGCATTAATGAAAATTATACCACTGTGACAACAAACCAAAATTAATTTCAACCCATTTCTGATCAAATCTTCAGCCTAATTAAAATCTGCTTTAAGAGGTATGGTTAAGATATGAATTAAGAATTTTAATGTTTTCCTTTGGTATTTTCCTAAAAGTATCAAATATCGAAGTTCTCATATATCTTTTTAGTCCAAATCTGTGCATAATGAATGGAAATTATTTTTAAATTGCATAAGTAAACCTCAGTTAAATATATTTCATGATATAAAAATGGTTCAGTGAAATCTGAAGCCAACCGAATTTTCTCATCATCGCCTGGAAGCTTGAGAATTGAGAAGACTTTCTTCAGGAAATAGAAAACTTGATTTAGCCAAGGAAAACAAGAAGAAACAAACGCTGAAGTGTTTGGAAAATAACATTAACGGATACAATAAGAATTTCTTTAAATATACTCAAAGCAGAAAAATGGCCAGGGAAGCAGTTGGTCTATTAAATGAAAATCAAGTTAATGGGATGCTCAAGAAAGGCAGAGAAATTGCAGAGAAACTAAATAAATTCTCGGCATCTGTCTTAACTTCAGAAGATTTAGAACATACTTGAGCCTATATTGATTTTCTCAGGGAGAGAATCAGAACAACTAAAGCCAATTGCGATAACAAGAGAAAATATCATAGAACATCATGATAGACTATATAGTAACTTATCTCTGAGAACCAGATGGCATCCACCAGAGAGTTCTTAAAGAATTCAAATGGAAATTGTATACCTTTTACCAAAAACGTATAACTGACTCCTCAAATCAGGCTTAATGTCAGAGGATTGGAAGTACTATACCTAATAGGATATCAAATTTTGAAAAGAAGCTGGGGACCCCTGGGAAATTACTGGCCAGTTGACTGAATGTCTGTTCCATACTAACTAGTAGAAGTTGTAATCAGTGAAAAAACAAGAACACATGGTGATAAGTATTATAATAGGAAAATCAGTAAGAATTCGGATTCTTTAAAAGTAGGTCCTGCCTATTAATGTATAATTTTGGGGAGTGGGGGAATGATACCACACCTATTAATGTATATGAGGAATCTCTTTGATATTCCTCATCAAAGATTTTAAAGCAAATTATGGAATTATAATATTTGCTGGTTTATTTATTAATATCCAGAAAATTCCCCTTCGTGAATCCCTGCCTTGTCATGGTAAAGGGGCTTGCATAAGTCAATGAAACTGTGAGCTATGCTATGCAGGGCCACCCAAGATGGACAGGTCATAATGGAGAGTTTAGACAAAATGTGAAACACTGGAGAAGGAAATGGCAAGTCATTACGGTATCCTTGCCAAGAAAACCCCATGAATAATATCAAAAGGCTAAAAGTCACAATCCAATGGACATAGCATGCAAAAGATATGACACTGGAAGAGGAGTCCCTCCATTATACTACTAGAGAAAAGTGGAGGGCAGTTAAAAGAAGCTCCAGAAAGAATGAAGCAGCTGAGTCAAAGCTGAAAGGATGTGTCTGATGCTGAAAGGAAAGCCCAGTGCTGTAAAGAACAATATTGCATAGGAACCAAGAATGTAAAATCTATTCATCAAGGTAAGCTGAATGTGGTCAAACATTAGATGTCATGATTGAACACTGATATATTAGGAATCAGTAAACTAAATTGGGCTGGAATGGGCAAATTTAATTCAGATGACCACTGTATCAACTACTGTGGACAAGAATCCTTTAGAAAAAATGGAGTAGTCCTCATAGAACTCATAGTAGTCCTCATAGTTCTCATAAAAGAATGAGAAAAACAGTACTGGGGTACAATCTCCAAAACAACAGAATGATCTTGGTTTGACTCCAAGGCAAATAATTCAGTATCACAGTAATCAATGCCCCAACCACTGATGCTGAAAAGGCTGATGTCTGGTTCTATGAAGACCTACAACACCTTCTAGAACACCAAAAAAATATGTCCTTCTCATTGTAAGGGACTGGAATGCTAAAGTAGGAAATCAAAAGATAGCGGAAATATTGGCAAGTTTGGCTTTGGAGTACAAAATGAAGTAGGGCAAAGGCTAATAAACTTTTGTCAAGAGAACACACTAGTCATAACAAACACTCTTTTCCAACAACCCAAGAGGTAACTTTACACATGGACATCACCAGATGGTCAACACCAAAATCAGATTGATTGTATTTTTCATAGCCAAGATGGAGAAGCTCTACACAGTCAGTCAAAACAAGACCTGGAGCTGACTGTGGCTTTGATCAAGAGTTTCTTATTGGAAAATTTAAGCTAAAATTGAAGAAAGGAGAAAAATCCATGAGGCCATTCAGGTATGTCCTCAATTATATACTTTATGAATGTGGAGGTGAGAAATAGATTTAAGGGATTATATCTGGTAGACAGGATGCCTTAAGAATTATGGACAGAGGTGCATAACATTGTACAAAATACTAAAACCATCTCAAACAAATAGAAATGCAAGAAAGCAAAGTGGGTGTCTGATGAGGCTTTACAAATAGCTGAGGAAAGAAGGAAAGTGAAAGGCAAGGG